>SKCR01003060.1:0-17072 GCA_019454045.1 Zanthoxylum bungeanum | reverse complement strand
AATTAAATGATTTTCACCATTTGACTTTTGGAAAATAATTGGTAATCATTAATATATTTTGGAAAATATATAAACCAAACTTTTACACTTTTCTAATCCATTCATCACATTTCTTCTCTCTCATTTTGCTCTCTTCTCTCACGCCCAAAACTGCAAAAGCTCACTGGTTTTTGAAGCCATTTTGGCGTGAATAGGGAAACCAAGAGTTGGGTTTTTGTGGCAAAAACTGCAAGTGCTAGCACACTACGAGTCTTGCGAAGGTGGTAGGGAGGTTCACCCATGAGCCGGGATCCGTCGGACGAGGCTTGGAGCTCCGTTTGTCATCTCAAAAATTCTCAAATTGAAGACAGTGCACTGCTGCATTTTGGCGCATAAAACAGTGGGCATTTTGGCTTTGTTCGTCTTCAAATCGACTCAACCGATCGATGTGAGTATTCCGCAACTTCGTCGATATGTATTCACAATGTTTTTCATGCTTATAATCGATCCGGGACCTTAATAGAAACCAACAGTTTCAGGAATGAATCAGTGTAGGTTTTGGGGATGAGTCCCAGAGTTAAGGCCCACGATGATATTAGTTTCGGGATGAGTCCCAGGGTTGGGGCCCGTATCAGCACCAGTTTTCAATAATAAATCCCAGGGGGCGAGCCCAGTTTATCAACAGTGGAGAGGAAGAATTCCGTGGAGAGAGATAAGTCTTTGATAGTTAGACGTATGTCCGGTGATGACATTGTTTGTTATAGGGAGAAGCCGTAGAAACGTGAAGTGCGAGACGTGCTCTCATCGGATATCTAAATGAATTGATCTCGGATAGACTCACGAGCACTTGATTACGGGATCTCAACAGTAGAAGCTGAGAAGTTGGCGAGATGACTAGTTGAAGAGATGATGGATCAGTGAATGACCGTTTCCCTGGATGTCCACCCTGGTTTACTTATACTACGATATATGATATGGTTGGAAACAAAGAAGAAGTCTCTATGTAAAAATAAAAATGACCACTTATAACCGATAAGCGTGAAGCTACCCATGGGCGAGTATTAGGGCCACCATGAGGAGAAATGCTACATTAAAGGGTAAGTGTGTCAGGACAAAAGAAAGAAAATGGAAAGAAAATAGAAAAAGAAAAAAAAAAGAGAATGAAAAAAAAAGAAAAAAAACAAGACAAAAGAATAAAGAAAACCATATTATGTTGAGTACGCGGAAGTAATCACAAAGTATGATCAAGACATCTAGGTTGGTTAGACCCATTGATCCAATTCTCCGAGATGAAATCATCGAGTGGCTTACTTAAGGATTAAGCTGTGAAAGAGCCTTGGCACACACATGACCGGCGTAAACACACACGTATAACGCAAGCGCACGTATCGTTCAAGTAGTATAAAAATATCGATCCCACGAGGACTTAATTTCTACTGTTGTTATTAATTATTGATATTATTTATTTACAAATATCTAATTGAGGGAGAAGAGAATGATTGCTTGATTGATTTGGTTGATTGTAGATTTGCTAAATAAATAAATAAATAAAAACACAAAAGAAAATACTAAAGAAAATAACAAAAGACACAAAGATATAGGGTTGTGAATCATTCTTATATCTTTTAAAAGATGAAGTGATTATTTTATGTTTGTGTAATAAATCAGTTTGCTAACCTGGAACACTAAATTATGCAAAAGCCTATGTCGATGGTCAGACGCAAATACCCAGTTTAACCCAATTGAACCATATGTCTATGTCAACCAAATTATCTGAATTCATTAAGTTTAAGTTCCAATTATAACTACCCCCGCCCGACAGGTATATGTCTATCCTGTAAGGAAATCTATTAAAGGGTTATCTATCATCAAGGAAGATCGTGGGCTATTAAGTCTAAGGCTGAAACCTAAAATCCCTATGTCTAGTTCATTTTATATTTACCACATCAATCTTATTGGTGATCAGAAACAAGAAGCATTAAGCTTAAGACTTAAAAAGTAAACCTTTAAATTACCCAAACTATAAAATAACCCCTTATAAACCGGTGATATTAGAATTCATCACAACCCCAGATAACTAACACATAACTAGGGCTAGTAAAAACTTAAAAGTAAAAGACATAAAGTAAAAATACTGAAAAGTAAAAGACATAAAGTAAAAACTGAAAAGTAAAATAAAATAAATAAAAATGCTAAGGTAAAATGAACTACTTTTACTATTTACTATTTTAGATATCTCCCATAAAATAATATATAAACTTGTGATAATATTACCAACCGACTAATCTGGCGGTATCCTTTATTAGTCAGGTTTAAACCAGATTAAAATGAATTACCAACCGACCAATCTGGCGGTATCCATTTTAAGTCAATATTTTAAATAGTGAATATATTATTTTTAATGGAGATTAATCTAAATAGTAACAGTAAAAGAATTACCTTTCACCATAGCTGGGGAAGTTACCTCCTCATGGTGAATAGTAAAAACTGTAAAAAGTAAAAAAGTAAATTACTATATTAACAAAACGTAATTAAAATTATTTACAAAACGAAAATTAAAAAACTAAAAACTAAAAGAAACTGAGAGAGAGAAACTTTCTCTTTACATCAAAGAGATGAGAGAGAGTGGTGCAACTAAAACTGAAATTTGAAGCTCTATTTATAGGCCCTAGTAGGCTTCCAGCGTCGCGACGCCAAGGCCTTTGGCGTCGCTACGCCAGCTTCTATCGACGTGGCACGCTCTGGTTCGTCGGTTGCAGATTCTGGATAAAATGATAAGGTGACACGTGGCGAGGTGATTGGGCATCAATTATTATGACACGTGGCGGCTTCTGATTGGTCGATGAGATTCTTATCTGCCACATGTCAGATAAGGATTAGATAGTCAATAATTGATACCGACGTGGCGGTGATGTGGCGACACATGGGAAAGAGACTGTCGGCACCGTAGGATTGCGACATGTGGCACTTCCTGATTGGCTGATGATGACATGGCGGTGAGGTGGAAGTTTGACTTGGTCAACCTGGTGATGTGGCTGATGATGTGTAAATGACGTGGAATGACACGTAGCACACGTGGCGATGATGACTGTCGGCACCGTAGGATGCTGACACGTGGCACAGTGCATGTTAGCAGATCGGCTGTGATGGTGGACACATGGCACGGCGCACGTTAGCAAAGTCAAACTTTTCTCAGATTCTGACACGTGGACCAGACGCATGTTAGTAAGGACTCGGCGCACGTTAGGCGTCGCGACGTGGACAATTTACTGAATGTCATTTTGTCAATTTTTCTCTATTTTGGCCCCAAATTGCTTCCAATGCTTTCCCAACTTTATTTATCTGCAAAATAACACAAAACACATCAAAATATTCACTAAACCCAAGAAACTATACAAAATATTAGGTTAAATGAGTGGGAAATAGTGATAGATTTACCACTCATCAACACACACTAGGAGTCTAATTCGGATCACCTATTTAGACGATTGGAGTTGAGTGTATTGAGTACTTTGAAGGTTCTCCGGTTTCGACGCGAAGCATTCGTTGAGGACGAAATATGTTCTAGCTATCAGGATTATCTTGAGAAGAGGCAATACAATATGTTGAAATGAAACATCAGTATCAGTAGCAGTCTTGCCGGGTATGGCATTCTGGGGGCGAGGCCCACATCATTATCAGTATCAAGTTTGGCCGAGTACGGCACTCTGGGGGCGAGGCCCACATCATTACCAGTATCAGTTTTGTCGGGTATGGCACTCCGAGTATGGAGACATCAACATTATTTTTGCCAGGTACGGTACTCCGGGTCAGTATCAATCTTGCCGGGTATGGCACTTTAGGGGCGAGGCCCACATCATTACCAGTATCAGTTTGTCAGGTATGGCACTCCGGGTATGGAGACATCAGCATCAGTTTTGCCAGGTACGGCACTCCGGGTATGGAGATATTACTACAACGCCTTGGGTATGAGGTTTAGCATGCCAGGTACGACACTCCGAGTATAGAGACACTACTACAGCACTCCGGGTATGGAGATATTACTGCAACGCCTTGGGTATGAGGTTTAGCACGGCATGTACGGCACTCTGGGTATGGAGATATTACTGCAACGCCTTGGGTATGAGGTTTAGCTGGCCAGGTACGACACTTCGGGTATAGAGATATTACTGCAACGCCTTGGGTATGAGGTTTAGCACTCCAGGTACGGCACTCCGCGTATGGAGATATTACTGCGACACCTTGGGTATGAGGTTTAACACGCCAGGTACGGCACTCCGGGTATGGAGATATTACTGTGACGCATTGGGTATGAGGTTTAGCACGCCAGGTACGGCACTCCGGGTATGGAGATATTACTGCGACTCATTGGGTATGAGGTTTAGCATGCCAGGTATGGCACTCCGGGTATGGAGACACATCTTCGACGCCTTGGGTATGAGGTTTAGCTTGCCAGGTATGACACTCTGGGTATGGAGATATCACTGCGACACTCCGGGTATGGAGACACAACTACGACACCTCGGGTATGTGTTTAGTATACCAGGTACGGCACAACCAAATCAACTCAGTTCAAAGCAACAGGCAAGTCAGGTGACAGCTGGCAAGCCAGGTAAGTGAAAATGCATTGCACGAACTTTGATAGGACTGTCATTGTCACACACTGCACAGATCCCATCAAAGTGGGGGCGACTGTAGGCACTGTATTTTTTCATATATGTCCCGATGATGAGCCTCGTGCGGAGGCACTACCTCTTAAGTCGGCAGAAGTCGCGGGAAATGGACGCCGGAAGGGAAAGTCAAGAATTGACATCTTGTTGGATTTAATTCACTGTGTTTAGCTTCAGGTTCACTCGTTGGACCTCCGTTTCAAAATTATCCTATGCCCAAATCCATATCCTCGCTCTCTCTCATGCCTATCCTCCTTCCCTAGCTTTTCATGCATGCGCCTTTTCAACTTCTAGCCATGCATACGTAAAACACCAAATAAACCCTATTATCTCTATTCTCTCTTCCTTACTCACACTCGGTCTCACACAGCCCATTATTACACACACAACCGAACACACAGCCCTCACGTTATTGCCTCCTACACATTGAAACCACATGCACAACCACGTTCAGCACCCCACACGCCCTTCATGAGACACGTCCCAAGCCAATAAATCTCAGCCTAAACTTAGCAAGAAACCTAAAGCCTACCCACATGAATTACAAGCCAAAAACCATTGATCCTCACGTCCCTAACATGCAGCCCATGCACAAGAAGCCAACGCCATTTAATCAAGGAACCCCTACACCATTTAAGCCTAGCACCCCACGCCCCTTGGACTAAGCTACCTCACTTTCCAATTTTTCAAAAAGTAGCCACCCAATTAATAACCCTCCAACAACATTAGCCTACCCAATTAATGCACCCATTTTTCCTATAAAAACAACCCAAAATCCTAATATCTTTCCCCTAGTAGATTACATAGCACACATACAAGATAAGTCTCTCATCTTCTCTCACATTCACTGACGCCCACTGCCCTGAACCAGCCCCTCATTGTAGCCTCTAATTCACGCCTGAAGACCTTTCAATGCACAGCCCATGCACCCTCTATTCAACGCTCAGCCACTGCACCCTCCATTCAACGTCATCAGCCCTCACACCTCACTCTCGGCAACACAACCCTTCATTCAGCATAAACACCCTTGCACGCACATTGCTCTCACATTGCCTTAGCTCCACGCAATCTACCTTTAACCAACAACCGTTCACGCCTAACCACAAAGAAACACCTTCAGAAGCTACCTAACCCTCACCCAAACCCTCAACTCCACGCCCATTGCTTCACTGCCCCCTCACGTACCCAAAAATCTTCCATATATTAACGCCTAAACACCTCACGACAATAACCATTATTCACGCCTAAAGACACCACAAATCTGCCCATATATTAACGCCTAAACACCTCAAAACAACAACCATCATTCACTCCTAAACACATCATAACAACAACAGCCTTATTCACGCCTAAACACCTCACCACAGCAGCCTTTACCTACGCCTAAAGATCCCTCACAACGCCTCAAGCCTGCACCTAAAAAAACTACCCAAAACTGTGTTGGTTTCTATTACCAAGCCCCAAGATCAACAAGAGCAAACAAAATATATATAAATGAATGAACAATATTGAAGTATGGCGGAATCATACTCACAAAAATCGGAATGCGGATGCGTTGATGAAATGAAAACTTCTCCTTTGTGCAGTGATGAATTCGGCCAAGGTGGAAAGTGCAGCTCCAAGCTTTGTTTGATCCTCCCAAGCTCAAGGATTAGTTCCCATATCACCTATGTATGATCCCTTGAAGGTGCTGCTAGCTTTGTTGTGATTTTGAATGCACAACTTCTTCAAATCTTGCCACAAAAATGAAGAAATGGAGAGCCCAAAACTGCATGTAGTTTCGGCAATGTGAGAGAGAGGAGAGTTCAATGATTTTTGTTACAAAAAATCAATTTATATTTATGCCATAATATTTATTAAATTAATAATAAACTTATGACCAAATCATGCAATGGCTTAGATTGTCAAACACTCAATTTCCATGCAAAACCATTGAGTGCATTGTACATTATCTCCATGCAATGCATTAGAGTTAAATAATGCATAATATGACATGTGTCATGTGGGCCCCACACGTTTCCAAATGAAAGTGGGCCACGTGCACTCACGCGTTCGGGTTCGATATTTCCGAAATACCGAACTTACGTCGCGACGTTAATTAAATCGAATTTAAATAAATAATTGCGCCTAGCGAAAATATTATTTACGTCGCTAACGAATTAATTCTAAATTAACTCGTTTGCCCGAATTAAAATTTAATTTAATTTCGCGTCGAAATCGAATTTCGATTATTATATCGAATATAATAATTTTACGATTAATTCCAAATTAATCGTTCTCTCTCTATGTATAGTAACTTTATCCAAGATAACGTCTCCCGTAATTAATCCAAGATTAATCGAGTTTGAATCATACGTCATTGGTGAATCTTCGGGAAGCGACCCAAGAGATCTCCGGATATGTTGGCAGTAATACGGTCGTCGGATTATCCGAACACGATACTAGTCTATTCCGCATTATCGATGTCCGATCTCGATAATATCCGACTAGGGATATTTAATGATTAAACCTTTATGGATTGATACTGTCTCATATCATCTCAATCCGGTATTAATCATATGGACTTTCGCCATTTATATATCAAAGTAAATAATATTACAAAACGGCAAAAGGCAATTTCATTATCACATAGTTAATTTTGTACAATAATACAATATCATTTACAAACAGTGACGCTATGGGACATAATGTCTAACAATCTCCCACTTGGCCTATAGCCAGTCACTCAAGCATCTAATACCCGAACTATGTATGTGTCGTTCAAAAACTTGCTGAAGAACAGCCTTCGTCAGCGGATCTGCAATGTTGTCATCTGATGTGACCTTCTCGACCTTTACATCGCCACGATGTATATCTCCCGAATCAGATGGTAACGTCGAAGAACATGCTTGGACCGTTGATGAGACCTTGGTTCCTTAGCCTGTGCTATAGCCCCGTTATTGTCACAATACAATGGAACGGGCTCAGCTGCTAACGGAACTACTCCTAATCCGATTAGGAACTTTCGGATCCAAACTGCCTCATTTGCTGCTTCAGATGCAGCGATGTACTCCGCTTCTGTTGTTGAATCGGCAACAGTATCTTGCTTGGAAGATTTCCAGCTCACTGCTCCGTTATTCAAACAAAAAATGTACCCGGATTGCGACTTGTAGTCATCCTTGTCGGTTTGGAAACTTGCATCGGTATACCCAGATACCGCAAGTTCTCCACCTCCATAAATTAAGAAAGCATCCTTAGTTCGTTTAAGATACTTAAGGATATTCTTAACTGCTATCCAGTGACCTTCACCTGGATCGGCCTGATAGCGACTGCACATGCTCAAAGCATATGAGACATCTGGTCGTGTACATATCATGGCATACATGATCGATCCGACTGCCGAGGCGAACGGTATCCGACTCATGTTGTCTCTCTCTTCCTGAGTCTTAGGACACATGTCCTTAGACAGAGAGGTACCACGTACCATTGGAACCAATCCCCTCTTGGATTGTTCCATGTTGAATCGCTTCAACACTTTATCAATGTATGTACTCTGGGAGAGTCCAAGCAGCTTTCTAGATCTATCCCGGTAGATCTTTATTCCAAGAATAAAGGCTGCTTCTCCCAGATCTTTCATGGAGAATTTTAATGAAAGCCAAGCTTTCACCGACGTTAGCATGGGAATGTCATTGCCTATAAGCAATACGTCGTCGACATAAAGGACAATAAAAGTAAGTGCTCTCCCACTAACCTTCTTGTATACACAAGGGTCATCTGCGTTTTGCACGAAATCATATTCTTTTATGATCTCATCAAAACGCTGATTCCATGACCGTGATGCTTGCTTCAATCCATAAATGGATCGATTTAACTTACAAACCTTGTTTGCAAGTCTAGGTACGATAAAACCGTCAGGCTGTTGCATATAAACATCCTCCAAAAGGTTTCCGTTAAGGAAAGCGGTTTAACGTCCATCTGCCATATCTCGTAATCGAAATATGCAGCTATTGCAAGCATTATCCGAATGGATTTAATCATGGCAACGGGTGAGAAGGTTTCGTCATAATCAATACCATATTGTTGACGATACCCCTTCGCTACAAGCCTAGCTTTGTACGTTTGTACGTTGCCATCCATGTCGGTCTTCTTCTTGAAGATCCATCTGCATCCAATAGGCTTCACGCCTTCTGGTGCATCAACCAGTGTCCAAACTTGGTTGGCGTACATGGAATCCATCTCGGACTTCATGGCTTCTTGCCGTAAAGCGGAATCGATATTTTGTATCGCTTCCTCATACGTAGCCGGCTCATTATCCTCAATAAGATTAATATCCCGGACGGTCTGTTCTTGTTTCATCGTTGATTCATTGCCAGGAACAGTATCACTACGATCTTCATCGAGTTCTATTTTCCTCCCACTTACCACTGCATTTATAAAATCCTTCTCAAGGAAAAATGCTTGTAGAGCAACAAATACTTTGTTCTCTGTGGGTGATAGAAGTAATATCCTTTGGTTTCCCTAGGATATCCTACGAAAAGGCATTTATCAGATTTGGGTTCAAGTTTGGTACCTTCCAAACGTTTAACATATGCCCAGCATCCCCAAATCTTCAAGAAAGAGAAACCTGGTTTCCTTCCTGTCCATATCTCATATGGAGTCTGTTCAACAGACTTCGACGGTACCTTATTCAAAATAAGTATAGCACTGTTTAATGCGTATCCCCAGAAGGATATTGGTAGCTCAGTGCGACTCATCATTGACCTTACCATGTCCAACAAGGTGCGGTTTCTCCGTTCGGACACACCGTTTAATTGCGGTGTTCCAGGAGGAGTCCACTGTGAAAGAATACCCATTCTTTCTTTCAAGTAATCTTGAAACTCATAACTTAAGTATTCGCCACCACGGTCTGACCGTAATGTCTTAATACTCTTCCCTGTTTGTTTCTCCACTTCGTGTCGAAACTCTTTGAATTTCTCAAAGGTTTCCGACTTGTGTCTCATAAGATACACATAACCGTAACGAGATGCATCATCTGTGAAGGTTACGAAGTAGTGAAATCCACCTCTAGCCTGGCTAGACATGGGCCCGCATACGTCAGTATGAACGAGAGCCAACAGTTCTGTGGCACGTTCACCTTTACCGCTAAAAGGTGATTTAGGCATTTTGCCTAAAAGACAAGATTCGCAGACGTCATATGAATTGGGATCAAATTCGTCCAAGTACCCACTCTTCGAAAGTGTGGATATGCGAGTCTTGTTGATGTGTCCTAGACGACAATGCCACATATAAGCTTCATCTTTTAGATTACTCCTTTTGAGCCTTTTGTTTGTCATTTTAGGAGATTCATTTATATTCAAAATATAAAGACCGTTATTTGCAACAGCTGTGCAAATTTCTGCATCATTTTTATATAAATAACACCCAGTGTTTCTAAATACAAAAGTGTAACCCTGCTGGGTTAACAAGGATACAGATATAATATTCCTAGTTAAACTAGGTACAAAATAACAGTTCAAAAGTTTAAGTACATGCCCTGAGGGCAGTTCTAAAACAAAAGTCCCTACGGCCAAAACAGCAACTGGTGTTCCGTTTCCGACCCGTAGATCCATCTCCCCCGATGCCAGCACCCTGCTATCCTGCAGATCCTGCACATCAGTACAAAAATGAGCACCACAACCAGAATCAAAAATCCAATTTTTAAAACTAGAAGTATTCATATTTATCTCAATAACAAACATACCAGAGGCGATAGCCTTGCCAGCCTTGATATCCTCCCTCTGCCCTTTGCCCATTCGGCAGTCACGTTTCCAGTGACCCCTCTTGCCGCAGTTGAGGCAGATGTCGCGAGATTTGTCCTTTGGCTTCCTAGAAGCCACTGTCAAACTTGCCCTTGTTCTTGAACTTCTTCTTCCTCGCACCTCCAATTGCCTTGGGCCCAGCCCTTGGCGCATGAGAGGTCGATGCATAATGCGCCTCGCGCTTGCTCCCCTTTAGGAGTTCCTTTTCGGACTCCTTCAGCACGGACAACAACTCTCCAAGAGTGTCGTCAGTGTCCATCAACTTATAGTTGATGATGATTTGTTTCCAAGTATCGGGTAGCGATTGTAATAGCATATCAATCGTCAACTCTGCCTCCAAGACAATGCCCATCTTGGCTAACTCATCTATGTCAGCGATCATTTGAGTCCCGTGGGCCTCAACTGATGCGCCGTCTGTCATCCGGGAGCGGAAGAGTTTCCTTACTAGCTCATACCTCTCCATCCGCTTGTTGGTGCGGTGGAGATCACGCAATCTTGCCATCATGTTATAGGGATCCAAGTCCCTGTTCTGGCGTCTGAAATGCTGGGTCATTGCAGCTAGCATAACTGACTGAGCTTGGTCACAATCGTCACTATGAGTCTTCCATAACTCTAGCTCCAGTGGCTCAGTGGGTTTAGGCGGGAGAGGTCTCTGAATAGTATACAGCACCCTCTCAGCCCCAAGCACTATCTTGAGGTTCATTTCCCAGTCGGCAAAGTTTGTCCCTTTGAAGACATTATCGCCCATGATTATGTCGCGGACATTACCCTTGCCAGTCATCTTGACAACTATAGTCCAACTATAAAGTCAACGATGTTATGGGTACAGTCAAACTGTTACAAGCAAAATAACAATATATTAGTCCAACTAATTATTAAAATATTGACGAAATAATTTTGAAAGACGCGTAAGGCTAAGTATCTGAACGAAATTGCAAATTCAATAATAGCCTCCCACTATTTTCTTCAAGTCTCTAACCCTCTTGTGGAGAACTCGGGAAATCGCATTTCCTAGTGGGCTAGGATCCCGTTAAATAACACACAACCTTGACTTTGGCCAATAAAAGCTGTATGCTATTTAACTTAGGTAGATCTCTATGATCAATTGGATCTCATCCAATTCCTAGATCCGGTTAGGTGGACATCCAAGTCCCAAACATATGTATAATGTCAATGTATCCATTACATTTTCCTAACCCTATCCTCCGAATCATCTAGGCCTTGGCTTTGGCCAAAAACAAACCTAATGATTCCAGTTAAGCGGGACCCATTGACGAGGAAAGTTTCGTAATCAATGTCATTGGACAAAAAGTGATCTTGACTTTGCCCAAAAAAAATCACGATTTGGACAAGACACCGATATGCAACAAAACTCTCATGATTCAAGTACATCCTTGATTGACAAAGGTCTTGACTTTGGCCAAACAAACCAATGCCAACTTCGGATCTTGAACAAGAATCATTCAATGGAAGGAAAATCGCTTAATATTGTTTGAGGGATTTTTCGCGTAATTGGCAACCAATTAATTTATCTTTGTTAGGTCTCATCATCATACACCCTTAAGCATGCTTCTAAAACATCATAAAGCGCGTAAAGTAAAGTAATAGCGATATACGGATGGATATGAACAACAACTTGTTCCTAGAACAAATCACTCCCTTTCCTCTCCCCGCTAGCACTATTCTACTCTTACCCAATTACATAATACAATAAGAGAAACCTCATTTACATTGAGGGGAATTAGGTGAGAAGAGAATACAAAGAGACAATAAGAGAAAGGCTGGACACGCAGGTCCAATTTATAAATTCTAAATTTACAATAATTTCTAAAATTACCCTTCCCTTCTAATATCCATCCGATATACACTATTCATACATCACATCCACATTCATTCATTCAAGGCATGTTATACAACCAATCAAATCCAATTAATTAGTCTTTAATTAGGTGACAATACAATGTTCAAACAATTGTTTGCATTTGCGCGAGTCCAACTCAATTTGAGAATAAATACTTATAGTATGAATTCACGAATTATATCGAACTACTCGTTAAATCCAATTTAAGTCGTATTCAATACTAATCCTATTATTTAATTCTAAATTAAATATTTACACTTTTATTGTGCTTTTATAACTTAGATTCCAAATCTAATACAATCGGGTCTCAAAGCCCAACTAACATCTAATGTCCGTTTAATTAAAGTCCGATGGGCTTTCAATTGATTTCTTTAGGCTTGGGTTTTGGTCAATGTATGGGTCAAACCCAATTACCAAGCCCAATAAGGAATCACCCTCATATGCCATAAAATCAATATCAAGCCCATAAGGCCCAATTAAACATAAAAGCCCATTTATTATATTTGGGCTTAAATGGTGTGATTTAGGCCCATTTTGGATCCAATCCAAATGGTCCAAATCTACTTGGCCCAACCAAGCCCATTTTGTCCAAATATAATAGTTTTAGGCCCAATTCAAAATTAAGCCCAACTAACCAAATTTTAAAATTCCAAATTTTATAACTTAATTAATTAAAGTGTATTATCATGATTAATTCTTTAAATCAATATTCCCAAAATATCAAATTAATCCATTAATCATATTTTTATCTTAAATATATGTCCAACATTATTTAATCAAAAAATCAAGTCCCTAATCCTCCATCAAGCATTCGGCCAAGGTGATTAAAATGGTTCCGATTTCGTTTTCAATCCAATCGAGTTACAAATCATCATTCCATATTGTTTCAAGTCATCTAATGTCTTAAAATTAAAAAATCATCTAGTCCATATGCTTGCATGTATTCGGCCAAGCCTCATTTGGGTTGGAAAAATTAATCCAATTTATTTTCCATGAAATTGATGATGTATAATCTAAATAACATACATCTAAGCATATTTAATCAAGCAAACTCATCAAATCATGCTTCATACAATTTTCCCCAAATAACATCCTAATATATTTGCATGCTCTTTAAGCTCAATGATACCATTGTTGGTTTCTATTACCAAGCCCCAAGATCAACAAGAGCAAACAAAATATATATAAATGAATGAACAATATTGAAGTATGGCGGAATCATACTCACAAAAATCGGAATGCGGATGCGTTGATGAAATGAAAACTTCTCCTTTGTGCAGAGTGATGAATTCGGCCAAGGTGGAAAGTGCAGCTCCAAGCTTTGTTTGATCCTCCCAAGCTCAAGGATTAGTTTCCCATATCACCTATGTATGATCCCTTGAAGGTGCTAGCCTTTGTTGTGATTTTGAATGCACAACTTCTTCAAATCTTGCCACAAAAATGAAGAAATGGAGAGCCCAAAACTGCATGTAGTTTCGGCAATGTGAGAGAGAGGAGAGTTCAATGATTTTTGTTACAAAAAATCAATTTATATTTATGCCATAATATTTATTAAATTAATAATAAACTTATGACACAAATCATGCAATGGCTTAGAGTGTCAAACACTCAATTTCCATGCAAAACCATTGAGTGCATTGTACACTATCTCCATGCAATGCATTAGAGTTAAATAATGCATAATATGACATGTGTCATGTGGGCCCCACACGTTTCCAAATGAAAGTGGGCCCACGTGCACTCACGCGTTCGGGTTCGATATTTCCGAAATACCGAACTTACGTCGCGACGTTAATTAAATCGAATTTAAATAAATAATTGCGCCTAGCGAAATTATTATTTACGTCGCTAACGAATTAATTCTAAATTAACTCGTTTGCCCGAATTAAAATCTAATTTTAATTTCGCGTCGAAATCGAATTTCGATTATTATATCGAATATAATAATTTTACGATTAATTCCAAATTAATCGTTCTCTCTCTATGTATAGTACTTTATCCAAGATAAAGTCTCTCCGTAATTAATCCAAGATTAATCGAGTTTGAATCATACGTCATTGGTGAATCTTCGGGAAGCGACCCAAGAGATCTCCGGATATGTTGGCAGTAAATACGGTCGTCGGATTATCCGAACACGTACGTACCTCGTACTACGTTTTTACCGATTCACAAGACAAGGTTGGCTTCTAGCAAAGCGCCATGCCTACCCAATTCTCCAGAAATATTCTTATAGGAATATAAGATCTATATCAAGCGTAGTATACCGTAGTATTGCGTATATCGAACCAGTATCGGATGATCACATGTTAGGCCTGGGGCTGGAAATGTGTCTGCCCCGTACGAAACATATATCGGACATCAAGCAACTAGTCTCTTTAAATCGGACAATCCTGACCTGGTCATATTGTCCCGACGGTTGCAACCTTTTATAGAGTACTAGTTCTGTGTCCTGCGTGATCATCACCTCCATATGTCTGAAGTGATACTTCCATCTCGACATCACATCCAGTACACTACGATTCTCGATAAACCCAGAAGAGGTGTACACAGAACCGGTTAAGGTCCCCAACCACCAAAACCAAAGTTTACCGATTGTCGCAAGTACTAGCGATGTAAGTCTCAGGTTAAGACCATATACACCTACCCTGATGCGGCCTCCCATAGACACGCAGACATACTACCAATGGGATTCCGCGGGGTCTATCCAGAGCGAAGCTGTTTTCCGTACCATCGGTAAAACACAACCTCCTATCGCACTTGCATAAGTATCCAATACTTAAATATATGAGAACTATGCCGTTGTGCCCTCACAACGTGCACAAGCGCAATACTAGTCTATTCCGCATTATCGATGTCCGATCTCGATAATACTCCGACTAGGGATATTTAATGATTAAACCTTTATGGATTGATACTGTCTCATATCATCTCAATCCGGTATTAATCATATGGACTTTCGCCATTTATATATCAAAGTAAATAATATTACAAAACGGCAAAAGGCAATTTCATTATCACATAGTTAATTTTGTACAATAATACAATATCATTTACAAATAGTGACGCTATGGGACATAATGTCTAACAAACTGCACCCTAAAATACCCCAAATTAGTCCCTAAACTGTCCCAAAACTGCCCCACAAAACACCCAAAAACTGCAGCAAAATGGAGTAAAAAACAGCAGCACAAAGAGTGAAACAGCGAGGAAAAATTTTGAACCAGTGAATCGGAGGAGTTGCGGAGCATCAACCCCTTCGACGGCCGTGCAACACGCTTCTGAAAGACAACTTAAGAGTTTAGACCGAGAGCACCCCTTTTATTTATTATCCTATATTTTTATTTCTTTAGTACTTATTTCATATGAGTATTGTGATTGGTGCATGATGTGATTTCCGGATGAAGGAATATGTGATCTGCTGTTGTATTATCGGATGGAAACTCGGACGTAAATTCCGTAGCCGAATCCGAATGGACGGTAGTGCGGTTTGTACTCGGGATACAATGCCACGTACCACTTGAGAGACACACGTATTTCGTTTCATCCAATCTTGTATTTAGTAGATTATTTATTTATTTAGCATGATTTAATCTAGTAGGTTATTTATTTATCTAAGCATGATTTAGTCTGGAATATTGTTTATTTTTAAGTATGACTATATTATTTCTTTATGCATGATTTAATACTTTGATTTTGCATTAGGAATTTAGTTTACGTTTTGTTTGAGTAGTTATTTATTTGTTATTTGTGTTTGATGATTCGACATGCTCGTTGTGTGATACCGTATGTTTGCCGTTATGATAACTTACTTTTAAAGCATGCAAACTTAGATTTAAGCCGTATATGAATTTAGGTGTAGGTTACCTTTTTGCAAATGTATGTTGAGTAGACTTGGTTAAAATTGCACAAATCTATTCATTATAAGTGACATAAGTAAGGGACCATTCTGAACCAACAGTTTGAGGTCTTCCCTTGTGAGGGGTGAGTGCGGCCTTAAATCATTTTCCCAGTTCACACTGGGTGGCGACTCCATTTTATTTCTTCGATTTAGTTCACCCGCGGGCTACTCCGTACTCCCAACTAGGTCGCGATCCTAGGACAGCGTCGCCGATTTTTGTGTTCTATACCGGGCTGGTTTGGCAGATGTTCAATTTTCGGGTTGTAGGTATACTTGGCATAATAAACAGACTGATTCTCCCATTTGGCGGAAACTAGATCGGGTAGTTGCTAATATCTCTTGAGAGTTCTCTTTTCCTGGTTCATAGCGGAGTTTCTACCCTCGAGAATCTCAGATCATTCTCCTATGGTGGTTACTCTCTTAAAGCTCTCTACAAGGAAGATTCCTTTTAAGTTTTTTATTTTTTTGTTGAGCATCCAGATTTTGTGTCAGTGGTAGCTAAAGCTTGGGATGTGGATATTTGTGGTACTTCAATGTTTCGGTTGTGTAAGAAATTGAAGAGTGTGAAAGTGGCGCTACAGAAGTTTAATTTACATCACTTTTCTAATATTTTTGGGAGGACCACATATGTTAGAACAGAGTTGGAGGGGGTGCAGAGTGCGCTACAAGAGTCTATTTCTGATCCCTTTCTGCTGAGTGAAGAGGTGAGATTGTCTTTGCTTTATGGAATTCTGAGTCGAGATGAGGAAAATTTCATGAGACAGAAAATCCCGAGTTCAGTGGCTTAATCGGTGATCAAAATACAAAGTTTTTTTTTCCAAGCTATGATGAACATCATCAGAGAAGTAAGATTACTTCTATAACCACAGAGGATAATACTCGTTTTG
>SKCR01003059.1:0-16995 GCA_019454045.1 Zanthoxylum bungeanum | reverse complement strand
CTTTTTGCTTTTCAATGTGACAGGTGCCAGAGAACGGGAATATTTCAAGGAGAAACGAAGGACTGTTGCAAACATTCTGGAAGTGGAAATATTCGATGTATGGGGTATTGATTTCATGGACCTTTGTTCCATCATTTGGGAACCTGTACATTCTGGTTGCTGTAGACTACGTCTCCAAATGGGTTGAGGCAATTGTACTGCCATCCAATGATTCCAAAGTGGTGATCAAATTCTTAAAAAGAACATTTTCACTCGATTTGAACACCTCGAGCAATCATCAGCGATGGTGGCTCTCATTTCTGCAAAAATACTTCGATGCACTCCTATCCAAATACGGAGTTACTCACAAAGTTGCCACAGCTTACCATCCATAGTCAAATGGACAGGTTGAGGTTTCAAACAGGGAGATCAAGAGAATCCTAAAAGAACCGTTGGATCAACAAGGAGGGACTGGTCTACAAACTAAATGATGCATTATGGGCCTACCGAACAGCTTACAAGACACTCATTGGTATGTCTCCATATCAATTGGTGTTTGGGAAAGCCATGCCATCTGCCAGTTGAGCTTGAACACAAGGCGTATTGGGCACTGAAGAAGTTGAATCTTGACTCACAAACTGCAGGAGAAAAAAACTTCACCAACTCAATGAATTGGAGGAATTTCGCCTACAGGCTTATGACAATGCCAATTATACAAAGAAAAGACCAAAAATGGCATGACCGAAAAATAGTGCACAGACAGTTAGAACCAAGGCAGCATGTGTTGTTGTACAACTCGAGATTAAAACTTTCCCTGGAAAGCTGAAATCTAGGTGGTCAGGACCATTTGTGATCACTCAGGTTTTACCATATGGATCTGTTGAGTTACTGGATCCCAAAACCAACAACACATTCAAAGTTAACAGTCAGCGTGTCAAGCACTACTGGGGAGAATCATTTGAGCGACAAAAAAAAAGTGTCACACTTTCCAATCCAGCATAAACGTTCAAGAAGTCATGTCTAGCTGACGACTTTAAACTTAGCGCTCGCAGGGAGGCAACCCATGCAATTTTTATATATATTGTGATTTGGTGTGATTTAATTTTGTGTGTTTAGTTTTTGCAGATTAATTCATTTCAAGATGGACGAAGCTCTCTCAATCTTCACAAGAAATTTCCTTCTATCCCTCAAAAATCTCTGATGAAAGTCTACAAAGCTCGCTTGGAACGAATGAGGTTACTGACAATCTATGGTGTTCCAATGACATTCGTTGGGTAATTGAAGCACGAGTCCGATTGGCAGTGAATCTTCTGACTCTTTTATTTCACACTTGCCTGGTTTTGGAAGAAGCACCTATGCAAGAAACAAAGAGCTAAGCAAATGGGTGTTTGTTACAAATGTGCACGTTGGAATTGCAACACTCGTTGTCGTTCTTTAGGAATG
Organism: Zanthoxylum bungeanum; assembly: GCA_019454045.1. NCBI lineage: Eukaryota > Viridiplantae > Streptophyta > Magnoliopsida > Sapindales > Rutaceae > Zanthoxylum > Zanthoxylum bungeanum. The sequence continues at coordinate 15,573 of SKCR01003059.1, read as the reverse complement.
GTGTCTGATAATCGCGAAGACAAAATTAAATTCATTAAGGATGGCTTGAGTAAGGAGTCTTTAGATGATATATCTTCGACTCTTGAGACGCATCCCAGTGGATATGTTCACATAGAATTTCGCAGATTACATACACAATTTCAAAAAGAAAGACAACAGTTAAGTCTTGGGAATCTGACTAAAAAAGACCCTGTTTGCCAATTTATAAGAAAATGGTTGGGAAGCTTGTCCCTGACGCATAGACGTTAATCAAGCTGTAAATTCTTGTATATATCTTTTTGTCTTTTCCTAATAATATTGATTTGTTTTTTTCTTTTATTTCCTCCGACAGGATCCAGATCTTGTTGACTATCACGATCTATTTTACTATTTTGCTACTAATCGTCCTTTGGAAGATACTTGTGCTATTTTTACTCACCCTTTTCAGGTATTATAAATTCAACTCATCATTGCACCTTTGAAGTCATCCAGAGTCAAAAAAAAAGAAATACATAAAAAAAAAAATGGAAGCCACTTCAAGAAGACGAGTTGAAAACATCTGTGTGTTTTGTGGTAGTACTGTTGGTACTAAACCACAATACATAGAAGCAGCACGGGAATTGGGTCGAGTTTTAGCTGCAAGGAATATGCATTTAATATATGGCGGAGGCAATCTCGGACTTATGGGGATCGTTTCAAAGGCCTTACAGGAAGGAGGCAGTCATGTTTTGGGAATCGTCCCAAAACCCTTGGCAGATGCAAATCTTATTGGATCATCAAACGGAGAGGAACTGATCGTATCAGGTATGTCTGAACGTTTGGTAGAAATGATTAACCGCGCTGATGCTTTTATTGCTTTGCCAGGTGGCTTGGGTACATTGGAGGAAATTTTTATAGTTCTATCTTGGGCGAACCTGAACATACACCAGAAACCGCTTTGGACTACTCAACGTTGATGGATTTTATGATTTTCTTTGTGTGTTTCTTGATGATGCTCGGAGAAATGGATTCGTGTCAAAACCTATGAAAGAACTCCTCTTCACGCCAGACTTGCTCCAGATCTAATAACCAACTCATAGCCTATGAACCACAAGTTGACCCTATCCTATCAAAGATAAATTGGTCTGAGGACGATCGTGGTAAGAGGCGTCGAATTAATCTGGATCTTAACCTTTAATTTTCTGTAGATTTCAGCTAACCAGGTACAACCTTCTAACTCTCCTTTTACTGTTTAAGACATTGGGGACAATGTCTCATTTAGGTTTGGGGGAGGGATTTAGTTGATTAGTACCTTGTTTTTAGTTTTTAGTTTGTATGTTGTTTTTATTTTTAGTCCAAATTTATTCGAAAAATACAAAAAAATTGAAAATTTTTCAAAAATTACAAAAATATTTTGCATTTTCGTATTTTTGTTTTGACTAAAAAGGTGAAATTGGTGAGAGGTAGCTGAGTAAGGAGTTTTCACTCCTGATACGTATCTCAAACCATTTATTTCAAAACAAGTTAATTTTTGTTTATTTCCTTTTAAATTATTTAATTTGTGAATTCTCCATAAATCTGACTAAAATTAATCTTCATATGTTCAGTTGACAGGTATTATGAACTTACATGGAACATACAGTCATGAGCTAAAATTGAAAAGTTTGTAATATTCCGTACTATAGTTTAATTGGAGGAAGCATCTCTAAATAGTGATGGAGTAAAAAAAAAAAAAAAAACGTCCGAGATTCGAGTTATTAAGTCTGTAAGGGTGTTTTAACACCTAGTGCCCTAAAACCAACTGGTTTGGGAGTCACTGGCCCAAAGCTTGCTACATGGATCGAAGATGCTACAAAAATATATATATCTGAAGTCTGAGTAATTAAGTTCGTAGGGGTGTCTTAACACTTGGTGCCCTAAAGCCAACTGGTTTGGGAGTCACCAACCCAAAGCTCGCTACATAGACGGAAGGTATTGTATATAAATAAAAAAATAGAGAAAAAATCAAAGAAAAAATCAGAAAAATCAAAAAAAATTATTCCATTGCTACAAAAAGGTGTGAAATCTGATAAAACTTTAGGACAAAAATATTACTCTCTTATCAACTGCACTTATGACTGTTGTGGGCAAAAATGAGTTGATTCTGTGTATATGAAGAATGGTAAAAATAATCGGAGAATTTACTTATTCAGTAATTTAGAAAGAAACAAAACAACTAGTAACTTGGAGTAGAATTTTCACCTGATTAGTCATTAACTTTCTTTATTCTCTTTTTCGCTTGTCTTTTTGCTTTTGTGTGCATTAGTTTTATTACCTTTTTACTTTTGTAAAATGTTTGTGGGTATCATTGCTGTAAACCCTCACGAGACTACACTCGTCCACTAGGGACACCTAGGGGTTTAAAGGCTTGTTGCATATGCTAAATGCAACCGTGATCCCTACGAAAGTGGCTTAGTTAAATTTTATTATGTTATTTTATTTTCTGTTTTGCTCGAGGACTAGCAAAATGTTAGGTTTGGGGGTGTGATGAGTGGTATTTATACCACTATTTCCCACTCATTTGACCTAATGTTTTGTATTGTTTCTCGAGATTTATGAACGTTTTGATGTGTTTTTTTTTGTTATTTTGCAGATAAATAAAGTTTGGACAGCACTGGAGGCAATTTGAGACAAAAAGGGCAAAATCGTCATTTTCGCGTCGCGACGCTGAGGACCGGCGCGTCGCGACGCTGAACCTGCGCCGGATCTGCTAACATGCACCGTCGCCACGTGTCAAAATCTGATTGGTCAACTTGTTAAAATGCGCCGTGCCACGTGTCACCATCACAACGGACTTGCTAACGTGCGCCGGATGCCACGTGTCACCCATCCAACGGTGCCGACAGTTGCCGACAGTGACGTCAGCGTGACGTCATCAATGACGTCATGAACAGTGCCACATCATCAGTCTGACGTAAGCAATGACGTCATGAACAGTGCCACGTCATCGGATAAGATCTGAGCAGTCGAATCACCGCGTGACACGTGTCACGGTAGCTGGCGTCGCGACGCGGAACTGTTCCAGCGTCGCGACGCCAAGACCCTATCCGCGCCTATAAATAGAGCTCGAGATTTCAGTTGTTGTTGTACCATTTCCTCTCCCAAATCCTATGTAATTAGGGAGTTCTTCTCTCTCTAAGTTTCTTTTAATAAAGTTTTGTAATTTTTAATTACGTTCTGTAAAAATAATAATTTACTTTCTTTATTTTACAGTTTTTACTACTTATTATGAGGAGGTAACTCTCCTCTGTTAAGGTAAAAGGTAATTCTTTTACTATTACTTCTTAGATTATTCTCCCATAATTATATATATTCAAGTTTTAAATTGACTTAATCAGGATACCGCCAGATTGGTCGGTGGGTAATAAAATTCATATTCCGCCTTTATGGCTGGTTTATTTTAAATTCCGCCTTTGGCTGGTTTATTTTAAATTCCGCCTTTATGGCTGGTTATTATAAGTTCCGCCTTTATGGCTGGTTTATTTTCATTCCGCCTATATGGCTGGTTATTTTGATTCCGCCTTTATGGCTGGTTATTTTTAAAATGATTCCGCCTTTATGGCTGGTTGTTTTTAAATTAATTAAATCAAAATACTGCCTATATGGCTGGATGAAAATGTTTTGCAAAGCTTATATTATTTATGGGAGAAATCTAATTAGTATATAGTAGAAGTAATTCCTTTTTACCTTAGCAATTTTATTTTAATTCACTTTCAGCAGTTATTTTACCACATTTACTTTATGCAATTTTATTTTAAGTCTTTTAAGTTTTTAGCCCTAGTTATGTGTCGTAGCTAAGTTAATTATCTAGGGTTGTGATGCATTTCAATTTAACTGGTTTATAAGGGTTAGATTATAGTTTGGGTAATTTAAAGATTTATTTATTGAGTCTTAATCTTAAAGCTCTTTAATTAACTGGCCATTAATTAAATTGATTAGGTAAACTTAAAATGAACTAGACATAGGGATTTTAAGTTTAAGACCTTAGACTTAATAGCCCACGATCTTCCTTGAGGATAGATAACCCTTTTAATAGATTTCCTTACAGGATAGGAATATACTTGTTAGGCGGGGGTAGCCATAATTGGAACTTGAATTTAATGAATCTAGGGAATTTGGTTGACATAGACATATGGTTCAATTGGATTATACTAGGTATTTGTAATTGACCATCGGAAGAGGCTTTTACATAATTTAGTGTTCCAGGTTATTAAATTGATATATTACCCAACTATAAGATAACTACTTCATCTTTTAAATAATATTGAAATAAGTCACAACCCTGGATAGTTTTTTAATATTGAATTTCCTTAAAATCTACTTTTAAGTAATTTTATTTATTTGTCTTTAAATTTAGAATCGTCGCCATTTCAAATCAATTAAACAACTTGTTAGATACTGGTAATCATTTGGCCCAATAAATTGATAACAAAAAGGTTTTAAGTCCTCGTGGGATCGATACTTTTTATACTACTTGAACGATACGTACGCTTGCGTTATATGTGTGTGTTTACGCCAGTCAGTACGACATGGCGAGTGAGATTTCTCCTAAACCATTGTCCGGTTCAGTCCGTATAGGACATTCCCTCATAGGATCACATGATTGAAAAATTAAAGATGTGAGCTCCCCCTTACTCTATACGACATGTCGATCGAGGTTAAACTCCCAAAAAGCCTTCGACAATTTCGATCAAACAAAGGACACCTCATGGCTATTGTCGAAAGCAAAAGAAGACCTGAATTCTTCCTCCCTCCGACTGTTTGACGGGACGTCATTAGGATTAGCCCTAGACCACTGCCAAGATCAGTAAAATAGTTATCCATATCCTGATTCATTGACATACTCGAAGGTACTCTCCAAGTCTAAGACTTCCAGACTTAGAGAGTAGGGGACAAACTGTACGGGCCAAATTTGGACCCAGGGATAAAATCGATATTTACCCCAAGACCAACCACTAAACCTGGAGCCCATTAGCAGATACAGCCTATAAGCAAAAATGTCATACAATGAAGCTTCACCGGCCGCCTCATGGGCCCAAACTCGTTAACATGAAGAAAACCAACGGACACCAGTTACAAAAATCAAGAGAGAATCTGAATTCATAAACATCACCATGAAGTCGACGGTTTCAAAGGGATAGACACGATCGTCAGTTATCAGACATAAATCACCTGAATTAAACCATCATTGACAACGAATCCAACATGCAGAAGAGGGACCCCATATAAGGGAACCTATAAAATAAGAAGGCAATGCAATAGAGAGGGGATATTCTTCTGACCACTTCTATCACCAAGACACTACTCCAATACACCGCCCTCACGGCAAACAATCTGTGGTTGTGGTACTCCAAAGACCTTAATTCTTTCACCTTGAACTTATTTATCTATAGGCTAACTTGAGCGTCGGAGTGCCTACGGCTTCCACCACACCGGTGGGCATTAACCTCCTATTTCGCTCTACTCTTGTTTTGCAGGTTTGCTCGTGCCCCTCAACTCACATTCTCGATTGTGGACCTCGACCGAAATCAGCTTCCACAGACATTTCATTACTTTATCTTATTGTCATAATTTTTGATCTTATATTTAAATTAGAAGGTTTGAATATTGGCTTACTAACTTACTAAATATATTAGATAAAATATTAATTGATTTAATAGATTTATTTAATGATTATGTTAATAGATATAACTTGCAATCATTAGGACAATCTAATAGCAAATTCGTAATGCATTCAAAACTTAGCGTATGTGATCGTTGGTTATTATAACGAAATAAAAAACATAGGGATAACACGACTAACAACCCGAAATTATATAATTATTTATCTATCAATTTCGAGTTTCTTCCTGAAAGTTTAGTGCGTAAACAACATCATAATAAATCATTAGTTTGCAAATGTCAGTTGTTTGATTTTGATTTTTATTAATATAAAGAAACTCCCCTTAGGGTGGGTAATCAGTAGTAAAGATTGAAGATTTGCTAATTTTGATATTGTCTCAATATGTTTTAATTATGAATTTGAGTCGAAAAAATTTCAAATATCATATCAATTTTTAAATTAGAGTATTTTTTTCGTCCGAAATGATTTAAAATTTCGAATTTTGATTGTCACTAAATTTTTTAATCAAATGAAAAATCATTATAAATTTCATTTTAACAAAACATAATCACAAAATATCGATAAAATTCTGAAATTTTGTACCCTAACTCCCTCTAATTATGTATGGATGACATATTATTACTAACCAAAAATAATATAATAACGTATAAGAGTTATATTAAATAAAATTATTATTTATTTAATTACTTTTTCTTATTTAATGTAGATGATAATATATTGTTAAATTATTATTTTATGGTTGAAATTTTTACTTGCTATGACAAGTAGTACATAACAACAATAACAATAATAATAAAAAATAATAGTAGTAGGAGTGATTTGGTAAATTAATTAATTGAGGGATTACTATCCTCTCTCTTTCCTTGTTGGTTCTATATTCTCATCTTATTTCAAGGCTCTCTTTCTCTTTCATTTCCATTTTTTTGTTTTTGGTGCATCTTTTTCTTCTTTAAAGAAAAAAAAGCCGCCTCTTCATTTCCATTATTTTTTTTTTCCTTTAGATCGATCAGTTTCTTCCGCTCAGGTAAATCTCATATTTGTTTTTTCGTTTAGTTTTTGATTTACAAAAAAAAAAAAAAAAAAAAACCCAGCTAGAAAAAGTTATCTGATAAATCATCAGCTGTTATGTATGACATGTATGGACGCCTTTTTTTTTTTTTTTTTTTTTTTAAAATCTTTGTTCATTTCTTAGCTTTCTGGGTAAGAGAGTACAGATCCTCGTGTTTGTTTTATTTTTTAATTAATTTTTAATATTATGATTTTCTTTTGTGGTTATGTTTCAAAGCTTTAACCTTTTTAGCTGTTTTGAGTTAATTTTAATTTGTAGTTCTAACATCTGCCCTTGTGGTTTCTTTTTTAATACTGTTGTGATTTTGGATAATGTGATTGTTGCATTGGGTATGATGTATATGTGGTGTTGGTGATATGTTTCCTCACAAGTCAGAGCTTTGAATCGTTTGATGTCATGTACATTGTGTTTTATGTTAAAATTATATGTGGATTGATTGATTGATTTTCCCTTTGTTTAGGCGCTACTGCTTTCTCGCGTTTCTTTGTGAATTTGATTATCTTTTTGGCATAATCAGTGTCTGTTTGTGTTTTATGTTATAGTCCTATCAATTTGTCTTAGCTCCTAACATATTTGGATTTCTAGATTAAATAGATAGCGTTCTCTGGTAATTTGTAAGTGGTGTTTGTGGTTGGAAAACTTATTGAACTACATTAACAGTGTGAAGTTGTATGCATATTAACGAGTGGATTATGAAGTTGTTCGTTTTTATGTCATTAACTTAAGTTAAATGTGCTTGAGAAATTAGGTCAAGTTGCTGTTTTTGCATTATGCTTTATAAATGTCTGCATCATTTCGGAGTTCTTTTACCACCAAAATTAAATGTTTTTGTGATGCTTTATTGTCGCAGGTGTACTGTCCTGGTTGTTTTGGAATTTTCTTTAGAACGAATAAAAGTAATTTATAAGGTTGCCCTAATGCAAGGGCAAAGGGGTACTATTGGTTCCTTGCCAGAAACCTTAAGCTTTGACAATGGATCTACCTCAACTTCTGCTCTAGGAAATAGACATCCGGAGTATATGCCATCACCCGCTGGTACAACCATGACATATGTAAATTCTACGAGTCATGATCAGCAAATGCCAAGTGCTTGGAGCTTAGTTGAACCCAGTTCCTATGGCCCCCAAAATAAGGTTATTCATGATGAGCAGAGAGCACAACATAGATGGTCTCCATTGACTCTCTGTGCAGAAGCTGGTCCGAGATTAGAAGAATGGCGATGTGAATCTTCTAATAGTATGCCGGTGGATGGAGCTAATGTTAACCCCATGTTCGTGCAAAGTTCCAATTCCAATGTGATATCACAAAATCTCAACTTAAATGCTGGTTTTGTGGGTCATGATGGTGATAATTTTCAAGTCATTGGATATCCTAATTTATACAAGTCAGGTGCATCAGAAAATGAGCAGATTCCTCCTCCTGCTGGTTCTGAATCTTTTCTACTTCCTTCAGGAAGTGCTGTAGGTAATAATGATAGACCTGGTAGTTCATTTGAGGGTGGTCGTCGTGCTTGCAAAAGAAAAGCTCTTGAAGGGAATGTTGAAAATTCTTCTGCGAGCGGAAGTTCTAGTTACTTTCAGTGTGCAGAAAGTAGTGCTCGGCCTGGTGTTTCTGCTTCCAATAGTGGAGGTAGCAGTTTAAGCATATCAGCTCCATCTGGGCAGGTGAACTCAGGACTCGGACTAGGCCTAAGAGGACCCAATCCTGATGGTGTGCCTGATTTGCCTGTGGCAGGAAATGCAGAAAGGTCCAGAAGAAACTTTCGTGTGCGTATAAATCCTCCAAACCAGCAAAAACCTATGCCCTATGCCCTATTTCCAACAGGGGGATGTTAGGCATTCTAATATGTCATCTGCCCAACAGTCATCAAGACTTCGACTGAATGATCAACCTTTGGACTCAAGGACAGCTTCAGTGGTAGATAATGCAAATCCTCAAAGCCAGCCCGTTCTATTGCATGTACCCGTGTTTTCACAAAATTTGCCGCCATTTCAGTGGGATAAAGGTTCTAGCTCAAGAACTGGGAGTTCATCCAGTTCTAATGCTGCCAGAGATGGGGAAGCTTTTCCATGTGTGGAAACAAGACCAAGAGTAATGGGCAGAACCATATTGGAAAATCCTATGTTTATAGCCACACCTGATTTGAGAAATTTGGTTCGGAATCCAGCAAATAGTAGTTTAGCTGGTGGAAATATAAGTACACCGGGGAATGTTGCTTCTTCATCTCGAGCAGGTTCAAGTTCAGGTGTCCATCCACCATCCGCTCCTACATGGGTTCCTCTCCCAAATCCTTCTCAACATCCAAGTAGATATTCAGAATTGATTCGTCAATCGTCGATTTCTTCTGCCAGTTCTGAATCTGCGGGGCAGAGCAGTAATCAACTGCCACTGTGTTCAGGAACTCTGTACCCTGAAGAGATGGTGCTTTTGTCTAGAGCTAGTAACCAGAGGCATCATCGGTCTTACCCAAGGTTAGGATCACGATTGGAAAGACAAAATGGTGTCCTTGGATTTCCGCATCCATTGCGAGCTTTGGCTGCTGCTGGTGAAGGAAGAAACAGGCTTGTTGTATCCGAGGTCTGCTCTTGAATTCTCTGTTGTCTGGCTATTGTGTGTTTCCCTTGAAATTCAGTTTTAATTTAAAATGTTGCTTGGATATTAACGGTTTTTCCTTCTCATTCTGATCTGTTTCTACTGTGCTTGTCATCATTATCATAGCTCCTTTAGTTATCTAACCTTTCTTAGCTTTTCCTAGATAATGTATCAACTTCATCCCACCTTCTATTTTTGGCATGCATCTTTAGGATCATGCAATAAAAACATTAAAAATAAAATTAAAAAAAGAAGAAAGAAAGAAAAGGGTGTGTATGAGGAAACTTATTTCTGTATGTTGCTGTCTCTTGTGAAAGAAAATTAGGGTATGTCTATTCGACATTTTAGGCATTGATGATTGATCAACGAACATGTTGATCAATTGTTTTCTTCTTTGTGCACAAGTGTGCATGTATATCTGTCTCCCTGAATTGGTGACCAAATTATTTTTTAATTTGAAAAGTAAAAATGCTGTAGAACATGTTACCAATGGGTTTGTTTTTTTATGGGTTCTAAGATAAGCCTATTATGTTACTTAATTTGGCTTTTATCCTTGCACTCCTTTTTCCAAATTCATCAAACTGTATCGGCAAATAAACAGTAAACTGAAATTATAAATGTTATCTTCAGCAGATTCGCAATGTGTTGGATCGCATGCGTAGGGGAGAGACCTTGCGATTTGAGGTTAGATTTTACGTTTTCTATCTGTATTTTTAATAGAGCACATCAGTATCATTCCATGATGACCAACAGAAAACGTGGAATAAACAAAATATTATTTTGTCTACTGTCTACGATTCAGTCATATACTTCTTTTTCATGCCATATTTCTCATTTAGTATGTATGGATCTTGAACCAAGTGTTAAAAGATGGGTGTTTATTTATTTTTTGAAAAATAGGTGGCTTGGCATTTGATTTAACTTTGTGCTTGTGCATGTGACAGGATGTTATGATTCTTGACCAGTCAGTCTTTTTTGGGGCGGCTGATATTCATGATCGGCATAGAGATATGCGCCTTGATGTTGATAATATGTCATATGAGGTAAAATATACACAAGGACTTCTTACATCTAATTTCCAGTTTACTTTGAAAATTGCTGTCATAATATAATGTTTGCTGAGATTATAGGAATTATTGGCTCTGGAGGAGCGGATTGGGAATGTGAGCACAGGATTGAGTGAAGAAAGTATAAGAACTAGATTGAAACAGCAGAAATATTCAATTACGATGGCGATGGGATCCCAGCAGGAACAAGAACCTTGTTGTATCTGTCAGGTAATGATCTATCTTATGGGCGATTCCAGCTTTCATCTTATGCATAATTTCCCACTTCCTCCTGTATATTCTTTGCTTTAACCTTTGTTTACTATATGCACAGGAGGAATATAACAATGGAGAGGATATCGGAACACTGGATTGCGGACATGATTTTCACTCTGAGTGTATTAAACAATGGCTAATGAACAAAAATTTGTGCCCCATTTGTAAAGCAACGGCTCTGTCTACGCCATAGACGACTATTAGTTTCAGTCCAAATGGTTTCTTAGATCGGATGACCATGAATATGTTCATTTTTGTATTTCATTTGGATCCAAAATTGGCAAGGTAATGCAATGCGCAACCTGCCCATACTATTTATTTATCCATGTTTGAAGCTTAGTCCAGGTCTCTTTTCACTTTTAACCACTTTTTCTTTTTACCCCTTATATTTTGGCTAATTTTTATTTTCTCTGACTCTTTTTAGTATTGTGGTTTGATATATGATAAGATGATAAAATTGTGTTTTGGTCCAAACATAATTTTCAAAGTATTTGATAAATGATAAAAATTTATGATTATTAATCGTGATTTTTTAAAAATTAAATTTTTATTAGGTTTTGATTGATGATTTTGTATGAAAAAAAATACGTTAGAAGATAAAATATTTTAATTTGAAAAAATTATTTTTCCAATAATATCACCAATATTCTAAATTTATTATATTTTCTTGAATAACCATAAAATTTTCTATTTCTATTAAAATAGTTCATATTTATATCAACTTAATTTAATATTTCCAACTTATTTTGTCTTTTAAAAAAAAATAATAATGGACGAATTTTTGTGATTTCTGGAGAAAACTTGAGTTATAGTTTTGTTTTGTTTTTAATTCTCAATCATGTATGTTTACACTTTTCAATTTTTTTATTTATTAATTCTTAATTATTTTTAATAATCACAAAATACTCGTCGAGTAAAATTTTATACATACCATGCATTATAGACGTATGATCATTACGCTTCAACCGGGTTATTCTATTCCACCTCTTAAAAAGAAAAGAACTTAAATCAAAATACTTAAAATAATTTGATCAGATTTTCGATTAAACTGTCAAATATATTAATGGCTTGGCTCATAAACTTTCCACTAGCCATTCGCAGACTCTTTGGATCTCTGAGCCCCAGCCCAACACTCAGAGTTGGTTAACTAATTACTCCAGTTTGTTCCCCACACGCCATTAAAAGTGACATCGGGAATTGCAATTTTTTGGTTAATTTCATTTACTCCTTTATTTATCGATAATTTTCAAATCACCTCCACATTTGCTCCAATTCCTCAGATCGCCCCATCGAGACAAACCCCTGTTTTCTCCTGGTATCTCCAAATTTCGTTGAAATTTGAAAAAGGCTAGCTCACTGGCACTGCTCACCCTTATAAATAATAATAATTAAAATAAAGAGAAAAAAGTTTACATTATAAATGCCAATAAAATTACAAATCTACCAGTAATGTATTAAAAAGTTAACGCAAGTAGCTAACAGGTGATGAGTGATAAGGTTATTTCCAAAAGTTTTGGAAGTAAATTGATGTTTTCAAAACATTGAAGGGAACAAATGAAATTAACCCTCCGTTTCGTGCATTAATTAATTCTGCTTTCCGAGCAATGGTGACGTTTGATTGGATAAGACTGTGATGTCTGAATCTGTCTCTTTGACTTTTGCTATCGAGTTTCAAAACCAAACCCCTGTAACTTCATAAATTTATACGATTACCCCAAAATATTTGAAAATATAATTTTTAACACACATATTTTATATTTACAATCAAGGAGTTCATGGATCAACTAAATAATTTTTGTTATAATACAGCCCAAGTTTCTATGCCCGCTATTAGATCCGGCCACGGTTCCGGTTCGGAACCGAAATCGAACCGGATGGAACCGTAAGGTTACAGTTACATCTGGTTCCGGTTCCAAAATCGGAATCGAGCCGAGCCAACCTTAACCTAACTGAACCGAAATTTTCGGTTCGATTCGATTTTGCGGTTCCAAAAATCTGGAACCGTAGAACCGAACTGTGGCCACCTCTACCCGCTATGAATGTTCCTACCATTGTTATATTTTTGTATAGAGGAATATCTTGCCTATTTATTTACGGGATAAATGGCCACCTTGAATCACTTCCCTCCATTGGTTAGGAATGACAATAGATACTGTTGGAGAAATTGCAACGAGGAATCTAGTTTTAAGTCGTGTATGACACTTTCTTAGAGCGACATTTGTCACAACTATGTGTTATAAGGATTGCAGGTAAATTCACTTTAGGATATAATAAAACTTAGAGATACAATATATCACTTTTTTGAATATCTACTTGAAAACTTTAATATGAAAATTGTTATATTAAAATGATCAACTTTCATGCCTTATATATAAGCAATCAAGATTTGTCTCCAAAAGACATACTTTTTTGTCATATTTTTCTGTAACAGCATCTCATTGTCGTGCCAATGACAAGCTATTGTCGCGACAATATGCATGAGCTTCTCATTATTGTGACAATTAGTTACTCATTGGCGCGAAAATATTAGTCACAATGGATCTTTATGTCTCTGACTTTCATTATCGCGATAATGGAAGGCAAAATGATTTTTTTTTTTTTGCATGAAAGTAATTATTTCAGTTAACATTGTCTTTGAATTTCATTTTCCTTTAGGGAGCGCCGCCCCCTCAACCCACAACGACCTTTCCAGGAATGTTGAACCCCGATGTGTCAGTGTAAGACAATAACCAAATCAACATGTATTTTATTATTCATATAACATCTTACATTAATAAATTAATCATACTTTGTTGATTTTTATATATATCCAAATTCAATTACAGTCCTCCACTTGATTAATTTATCAATCTCAAAATCAATTTTATGTTATAATGCATAAATAAATGTGTTTTCCAACTTGAACCAGTACTTCAAAGTATTAACAAAATTTAGGTTGACTATAACATTAAACCTATATTTTAAGTGTTAACACCAGAAGATACAATTTACACATTGTTAGGGATGGTGCTCAGAGCGCAAGTTTTATAATGTATTTCCCTATAAATACTTATGTAAATATTTTATTATGAATAAAATAAACAGTTTTTTTAATATAACATCTGTTATTATATGGTAAAGACGTAACAGACCTTAAGATGATTAGTTATGATACAGTTGCAAAAGCTTCGCAACTGACATTAAGTTGTATCATAACAGTATCATTTTTAAACTGTTTCTGGTCAATGTTTACATTACTTTGTCAGTAAGTAAACCTGCGGAAATTGGTACGTGTCGTATATTGGAATCTAGGATTTCAATGGTTAATACTCAATGAACCATGAGTCTTGGAGACTCGTACAGACATGTAGATGTTTATATCAGATAAACACTGAACGACTCACCGAAGATTCTTAATAGTTGATACACCAACGTCAATATGAATCTTTTCGATTTGAGTATCATAATGATTCTTTGACTTGAGATACCACTGTGGATATATGAGATATCCTCCACACTTTGATGGCAGTCACGTCACCGACCTATTTAGGTCAGACATTCGCCTGTTCGTTGGGTGTGGACTGATTCTCAAGATATCCTGTGTGTGTTAAGAAAAGATCCGTCAGTTCTGTGTACATATCATATGTATTAATTATTGGATTAGCAATCTGTTAAATCCATGAGAGTGTAGTACACTGTAGAAGTGAGTTCTAAGTGTTATTAAGAGATTGCTAATTAATACTTTGGTAGGATTGTATCTTAAGATATTTGACATTTATATTTGTATCTCTAGTATAATCTGGATACATGTGACAAATGGATTATACATATGCAATGACATTGACCTGTATGGTTCAGCGAGTTTATCTGTGGTTGTCATAATTTACGGGTGGGTAAATTATGGATACGAAATTGAATTTCGTGACAGATATACCTGAACATAGAGAGTCTCACATAATGAAATATACTCGTAGAGAACTAGGACAATATTTATGAATAATATTGATTATTTATAAATCTTTTAACGGTTAAATGAATAGATACATGCAAATGGACATTTCAGTCATTTCCTAATTAATATGTATTTATATTTAATACATGGTTTTATTAAATACACATTAATTAATTATCAAATAAGATATTTGACATATATCATAAATATATGTATTTCGATTATTTAATGTAAATATAATACATATATCTAGATATTTATATTTAAGTAATTATTTGATTATTTAATTGTTAAATACTTAAAGTAATTAAAATAGAAATATCCAAAGTTATGATTATGTTAGGAAATAGCTAAATATGATTGGTTAAACTTGTTAGTATTCATTTATGGTTGTAGTGTACAATTAGAACAAGTTAATTAAATATTATTTAATTAATATAATCGAAACTGTTGGGTTCCTAGAACATGCCAATGATCTATTAAGCATAAAATTGTGTGAATAATTCAAGATAAGTTTGCGGAAAAACACTTACTTTGATCAGCTAAGCAGGATGTAGAGATTTCAAAAATTTACCTCATTTGTATGAATGTTGAGCTCCAAGCTTTAAATTTTGAATTCCAAATTCTAGGGAATGGTTTCCTATCACCTTTGTTGACTCCTTTGTTGTGCTGGCAATCAAGATTTTTGATTAAAATCAATAAGTATGAACCCTAGGTTCACGCCAATTTGAGAGAAAAAGATGGGAGAGTATTCGGCCTTGGCTAAGGGAGAGAGAGAGACATGTTTTTTTTTTTTTCAAAATCAATGAATCTATTACCAAAATCAAGTTGGTAAAAAGTCTTTCACAAATCAAACTTGTGTAATTTACAAGTTACCAACCACTACTAACTTCTATCAACTTAAAGTGATAAAGTTGACTAGTGATGTGATTAGGTGGGCCCCACTTTAATTCAAAATCCGAGTGGGCCCGCTAAACATATTTCGGACTCGGGTTCATTAATTCTGAATTAACAAATTTTCCGTTGCGACTTAATTAAA
>SKCR01003058.1:0-17035 GCA_019454045.1 Zanthoxylum bungeanum | reverse complement strand
TAAGTCGTCTTAAAAACATTTCCCACTAACGTCCCAATGCAACACTAGTTGAACTTATGAAAAAAATCGGGTCGGTACAACGGTTTAGTTAGAGTTAGTTTTAGAAAAATGATAATAATAATAATCAAGCTTTTACTCAATAACCGGACATCTTGCGTCAATAAGCAGTGATTGTTCTCGTAAAATGGTAGAGTTTGTTTGAGTTGTTTAATAAAAAAAAATGTGTGTAAATAAGTTTGATTTCGTAACCTCTCTAACTCGAGCAATTAAGTTCGTATGGGTGTTTCAACACTGAGTGCCTTAAGGCCAATTGGTCTTGGAGTCACTGACCCAAAGCTCGTTACAAGGGTTAAAGAGAAAGCTTAAGGAAATCGGACAATTCTTCTTTTTAACATATGAAATCCGAGTAATTAAGTCAGTAGGGGTGTCTTAACACCTAGTGCCCTAAATCCAACTAATTTGGGAGTCACTGACTCAAAGCTCGTTAAAATGGTTAAAGATGTATTATTATAAAAAAAAAAAAAAACTATTTTTTATTTAAATAAATTACCATTGCCAAAATGTGTGAATTCTAATATAAATTTAGGACAAAAATATTACTCTCTTTTCAACAAGACCAGTGAATATTGTGCGCACAATGGATTGATTGATACTTTGTTTTATTGCTTATTTGATTATTTAGAATAAATAAAATAATTATCAACTTGGATAAGATTTTTTTTTTTTAAGTTTTCACTTAAATTACTGGGGACTATTAATAAGCTGGTTAGGGGGTGTGATGGACACTAAAAAATATACATTTAATAAAGAAAAAATAATCATTTTACACTTATAATTTCATTAATCCCCTTAATTTAGCTCATTTGTGAAATAATAATTAAATTTATGTTTTATATATTTTTATTGTGATTTTTATTTCTTATGTAGGTGAAATAATATTTTGGATGCATAACTAGAAAAAATGGAGGTGACATTTGGATTTTGGATGTCAAAAACTTAAAAGTGCATTTTAACAGTGTACAATTTCAGAAATTCCAACTTTACGTAATTTTCGTATTTTAGCCATAACTTTTTACTTCGATATCGGATTGAGTCGATTCTAGTTCCAGATGAAAGAATATTCAAATATTACAACTATGATGTTTATAGGATTTTCTAGTTCGGAAGTTTTAAATGGCGAAATTAATGAAAAATCCAAAGTGTGTTATATGTAATTATTAAAGCAAAAAATCAAGAAGAAAAACAAAAAACAAAAAAAAAAACAAAAAACAAAAAACAAAAAAATAAATATGGGTGGATTGGCTCATTATTTGACAAATTTTCATTGAATTATTAATGCAATGCCATGCAAATTGTCAAAGATGGAGGGTGCTGAGCCCTCTATAAATAGAGGTGCTCAGCACATCAATTAAACAGCCTAAATTCTATAATTTTCTCCGAATCAGGATTCATTTTACTCTTCCTTGGTTTCTTATGAATATTCCAGTTTTATTGGTTTGCTGCTTTAATAGATGAGATTTCTTCACTACACGCACTTTTACATGTATTTGTTCAATCTTCATTAATGTTATTTTTATAAATTTCATCTATTAGAAAAATGAAGTTTTGGCTTAGACGTGGAAGAAAATTTATGCTTCAAATTACAATCTCAGAGAACAATTTGAAGAGTTTGTTGGATTATGAGAATACGAAGAAGCGTATTTTTACAATACACGACTCTTTAGTACTGTAGAGATTTGAGAAAATTTTTGATCATGAACCTGAATTTTTTACTAGACAAATTTCGAATCTCCAATCTGAGGCTGTCACAAAATTTATTCAGCAATACTTGAGCTCAAGTAATACTTATGTTATCCAGACCCCGTCACAAGTGTTGCATTAATATAATTATAAAGAATTTAATACAAATCAAGATAAAGAAAGAATTAATATCCTAAGCAAAAAAGAGAAAGGTTACGACCTCATTAAAACCTTTATCGGTAAACCCATAAAGAAAATCCGAGAAATGAAAGAGTACCAACCTTCAATCAAAAACCTTCGCTAAACAAACTCCAAATAATTCAAGGATATACAATTATGAGAATCTATGGCCAGGAAGAATTACCCTAAATTTGTTCATCAGCATGCTTATGATCCTAATTATGTCCCTCTCAATTGTCCATCTAACAAAAATTATGAGCTCGTTTCCCTTTTCTAGTAGATCCCAATCAGATCATCTTGGAATAGTTTAATCAAGTGCAGATCAGTGATTTAAAGATTGATTGGTGAGTGGTGAGAGAGAAATGGGTAAGTGGTTTCTTTTTTGTCCCCAGGAATTTCTTCACTTGTTCTCCATAATCTTGTTATTTTCAGAAGCCAAGAAAATGAAAGTCCTCAGGATTTTTCTCAATCACTGTGCCCTGCTTCGAAATTGCATTCACCACTGGCGTGGCAGGAGGAACCTAAATTCCCAACAAAAATGAAGTTCATATATCAATTGTTGATCAAATTTTATGCTCAATATATTAAAAAAAAATGGTGATTTTTATACATTATCAACTCATTAATGGCACTTTTGTTTGGCTTATGGGGAGTTAAGTAAACGGAATTTTCGGCTTTCATTATTGAATCATATGTCAAAAATATCATTGAATTTTCTCTTGCTATCTCCAACATATGATAGATACAATATAAACAACATAAATAAACCACAGCAAGAGTCAAACCGATTAACAAAAGCCTGAGGGGCTAAGAGATGAATGCCATAATTGTTTTCTAAATGATTGTAGGTTAGAAATTATTAGGTACCCAGTAACCAATAATTATTCATATGATAAGAAGTCACTTTTAAGAATAAACAGCATATGTACCTTGATGAGTTGATTCTAGTCTTAACACGAAAATCAACTAGAATAAACTGCATATTTCATCTTAATCTGGCCACTCTTGAAGTCATCCTCCCAATAGCCAAATCAATGACTCCTATAAACAAAAATCCAATTTTTACATCACAAAAAACACAATCTCATGCTACTCTATAAAACTTCAAACTGAGCAAATTAATTGATTCGATTTTCCATAAAATGAAACAAATTAATTGCAATCCTAGTCAGATAACGAGCCTATGACTTTATTGATCACTTACCTCATTGGAAAAAGAAAAATGATTTTGAATTCTCAGCATAGCTAACTTGGACAGCAAAACCTGTTATGTTCTGCATTATAAGAAAAGCAACTTAAGAAATCAGACATTACTGTAATGATTTGTTTCTCATTGAAAAGATGAAGAATAGAATCCACATAAGAGCACTACTCAAAACCATAAATACTAACCAACTTCATAATTAGTGCATGAGATAACCACTTGAATCGTCTCCAAGGAGCTTGGTTTGGTGGTGTAGGGTTCGGGATGAGGCCTTCAGATCCTGAGTTCGAATTTAGGGAATACGTTTCTTATAAGAGTCTATGACAACCGGGGGTTATACCTACTCCACTTAAATCCAGAAGGGCTAGTTTAACAGCGGATTTCTAACGATTTCAAAAAAATAAAAACCACTTGAATCCTCTCCGACTTGTGCTCTCGATCTCTGTCTGTTTGCATAAGTGCATCCTCCATACTACACCAAAATAATTGACTTGTTGCACTTTGTCATTTGTGGCCAAAGAATCCTCCCCGAAAAAACAATTAGATCAATTAAAGATTCAATCTACATTAAAGTTAGTCAAAAAAATAAAGAAGAAACTCACTCTGGAATAGCTATGACATCACCAGTAAGAGTTAAAGCTACTGTTTCCACCCCAACCCACAAGCATAACCTTAGCAAAAAAATGCAAGAAAATTTTGATTTCGAAACTGACCACCAAAATAAAATAAAAATGAAAAGATGAAGAATCCGGAGAGCAGTGACTCACCTTTTTGAATCCTATCCATCATTTCCTCTGGCATTTTGCATTTGGATCCTTCCCCATCATTCTCTTGCAGGCTTTGTACAAGATTAAATGGTGTTGGAATAGAAATTATTAAAAACTGCAGCTACTTCCACATTGCAAATAACTAACTAATTAAAGATAATTTTTTTTAAAAAAAAAAAAATACCTGTGGGAATTTGAGACCATCAATATAGATTGTAGGAATGTGAGAGATCTTTAACCAATGGTCTCCCGGTTTTTCGAAATGTGCTTTTAAAATAGGACACTTATCAATCTTCAATGTCTTCATTGTTGTGCTCCGAAGAAGTTGATCTGGAATCGACTTCAATTTACCACAGTTAACAATATACAAGCAGTTGAGTTGGGGCATGACTGTAATATCTTCTTTTCCAAAATCCCACTCCTCCAATTGAATCAACGCCTGAAGTGTGAGTATTTTCAATTTTGGAAAGGCTGTAATAGATGAAGATGTGCCACTACTTGCTATTCCCAAAAATTCATCACCCACTCTTTTTATACGATTCATATCCCATACTAGGAGTACTTCAAGTGATGGCAATTTTCCGAAAGGAGGCATAATCTCCAAGTTATGGCAATCGACAATCCTTAAATCCTTCAGCTTATTTAATGACGATATCCAATTTGAGAATAAAGTCTTACCGTCATAAATTTCTATCTCTAACGACACTAGATTTGGAGGTGGTCGTAAGGCTTGAATAATATCTTCATGGTCCATTCCCTCCGTCCGTCTTATACTATTTATGTCACGTAAACATAATTTCAAACGAACAAGATTTTCCTTTTTCTCAAGATGCGCATTCTTAACCTCATCAACATCTGTAACATTCTCCAACCCTCGAATTGTAAGAGACCCTCGGAGGTGATTTAACTCTTTGAGACCCTCAAGGTTACATGCTTTTCTACCATATTTGCCATATCTTCTCACAACTACAAACCCACTTAATGTCCTAAGACTAGTTAATCTCTCTATTCCTTTAGGCATATACTCTAAACCATCAATATCAAATATTAAATGCCTTAGATTAACTAACTTTCCAATCCCTTGGGGTAATATTTTGCATATGGCACATCCTTGGATGTCTAAAGTTTGCAAATTAATTAACTCGCAGCATGTCTCAAGCAATTCTTCTATATCCATGCCATGTAAATGGAGGTATCTTAAATGAATCATTTTTCGTATTCCATTTAAAAGTGCATTAATCAACATTTGATAGCTATTAGACGAATAATTACCAACTATCGTTAATGCCCTTAAACATATCATTTGATTAAATAAGCTTTGACATGATTCCACATTAATCCACCAAATATAAATTAAAAGGCTACGTAGCTTTTTGGCATTGGCTATGGATATAGGAATAGAGGCGTTTAGGCCTAACTCCAACATTAAATGTCGAAGCTTCTCGGGATCAAAAGTGCTTATGGATTTTTTAGAACCTTCAATTCGTAGGAAAGAACACTCTTTTTTAATAAGAAGCTGTGCAAAATCATGCATTATATCATGCATTTTGCATCTTCTAATAATACCTTCCTCATCATTTTGAAACTCTTGGAAGAAAGATCTTGCGGCTAAGCAGTTAAAATATTCTTGACCAATCATCTCCATATCTTTATTTTCTTTTGGCTCAATATAACCTTGAGCAATCCATAATTTAACCAATTCATCTTTTTTTAGAACATGGTCTTTTGGAAAGACTGCACAATAAGAGAAACACCGTTTTATCTTTGAAGGCAAATCATTATAACTTAGTAGTAGTGGAGCTACAACACCTTTTTCAAACTCTTCTAGCTGCCACAACTCACTTTTTAATATAATTTGCCACTCTTCCTTACTTTTTTTAAATTGTAAGAGACTCCCGATGGTTTTGGCAGCAAGTGGCAAGCCCTTACACCTCTCTACAATTTTTCTACCAATTTCTTGCAGTTGTTCATAATCAGACTCATAATGAGATCTACCAAAAAATGCAATTCGTTTGAACAACAACCAACATTGATGTTCAGATAATCCTTTAATGGAGATAAAATCAGTTGACTGCATCATTTGAGCAGTTGTCTCCTTACGAGTGGTAACCAAAATCTTACTTCCGCGAAGTCCATTCATTAGACAACTACGGAATGGCTCCCACTTGCAATAATCATCTGTCCACACATCATCTAAGACAAGGAAAAATCTTTTCCCTGCCATAGATGTTTTAATGCGTAGAAGAAGTGAATTCAACTCGACTAAATTAGTGGTAGAACCTTCCAAAGCTTCAATGATTGCTTTCGCAACCCTAAGCTCATCAAAAGGGTCTGATACACACACCCACATTCTTATATGAAAATGGTTAATGACATCAATATCATTGAAGGCATATTGAGCAAGAGTTGTCTTGCCAATGCCACCCATCCCTACAAGAGAGATGATTTGGACGGCATTTTGTACTTCACTACCCTCACATAACAACTTGCTCTTTAGAATATTATTCTCCTCATCTCTACCGCATACTTCTGACGCAATAATTAAGGCAGTATTTTGTAACCGCTCAGATTTCTCAACAATTCTAATGACATTCAAATTAAACGAATCTTTCCGTCTTGAAATATCATCTATTCTTTCATTGATTTCTTTTATCTTTAGAGCAATATCACGACGAATAAAGATTTTTTTGAATCCAAAGCAAGAGGCAGCAGGAAAGAAGGAGCATACCTTCTTCGTCAGAGAATCCTTTATTTTCAGTTTGAGTCTTGCAGTGTTCCATTCATCCAACACATCTTCCATGTCGAAAGATGCGTCTTTCAGCTTTCCTAACCAAAGTCTCACCGTTTCCTCCTTCCATTGTCTTTGCTCTGCATCAACCATCAGAGCTTGAATAGCTTCGAAATTGTCTCTCAGCCTCTGCACTTCTCGGTCAACACCCGTTACAAGCCTCACCCGTTCTTTTGCCTCTTCAACTGTCGTTGAAATCAGCTGCTCCAAGACTTTGGAAACGATCGCATCAACCATTTTGTTGAAAGTTTGTAAATTATTTCCAAAATGCTGAAAAATTATGATGTTGTTGTAAGGCTGCCCCCTTGTTATGCCAGTTCTTATAGTGCATGTAAATTATGTGGGAGTCTTATAGATGCTTTTCTTGTTGATCGTCTTTTTCTTATAGATGCTTTACTTGTTTATCGATAATTTTTTTTTTTGAAAGGAAAGTAATTCTTTCATTGATTCCACAGGGTGAATAACAAACTGTTGTTTGCTGGGAATTCACTCAGAATCTTATAGATGCTTTACTTGTTTATCATTTTGTTAATTGAAAGGAAAGTAATTCTTTCATTGATTTTAATTTTTATTATTATTATTTTTTTAATTTTAATATTGCTTTCTCAATTTTCATTTGTTTCTTGTCTCTAATCTATATGTTTTGTCTCAATATCAGACAAAATATAATCTACTTATGCTCGATAAGCTGAAAAAATTCATGTTACAGGCATTAGCAAATGTAATTCTTCTACCATCTACATCTTAACACTCGACTCTTAATTTAAAATATCAGTATTTTTATAATTGAATTGCTAATTTAAAAGGTTTAATGGGTCAATGGTTCAATCAATTAAATCTTATAAAAAATTTGATAGAAACGGTTAGCATCATAAATAATTTTATTTAAATAAAAATTATAAAAAAAAATTAAATTTTAGTTTTTGGTTGTAAAATTCTTTTAAAAAAAAATTGATTTTGTCTGATCCGGTTCGCTGCTTAAGATCTAATTTTTTGAAAATCGATTTTTTATATTTGGCCGGACCGGATGTTGGTTTTCAGAGTTCATGCGCAGCGGAAATCATGTTCAGTAACAGGAAAAAAAATATACATGAACAATAAAAATCGGATCCATATTTTTCTAGTACATTAATAACATAAATATTTAGAACTTAAATCGGAAATATACCTATAGATCTGGATCTATATAAATTACGATTATTTGAACCACGATCTTCATCGTCTTATCTCCTCCCTCCAATAGCACGCGTGGGCGTGAATATAATTACGAAGAACACTCTAATTTATTGAAGGATCCGTGTACTCAGCACATGAGACGAATCATGTGTGCTATTTTCTTTTTGATTTTCTCAAAACCAAATTGAGAAAAATAAAAGAAAACTCTTTCCTTTTATTTTCTTTTTCCATCACCACCAACATTTTTTTTTTGTTATTTTATTTTATTTTATTTTGCCTTTTTGAATTTTGATCAAAAAAGTAATTTTTTCCCTCCAACACAGCTCACGTTTTTCATTTTTAAAAAGAAGTGTTTCTCTTTGGTTAACATTTTGTTGGACAATTATGACCCCTAACATCACTATTTGTAAAGAACATTGTGTTTTTGTACAAATTAACTATGTGACAAAAGGAAATTACTATTTTATCATTATTGTAATTAGATTACTTGGATATATATTAATGATAAAAGTCCATATGGTTAAATCGGATTAAAAAGATATGAAACAGTATTAATCCACGAACGGTTTAATCATTAAATATCTCTAGTCGAAGTATTATCGAGACATGACATTGATAATGCGGAATATATTAGTATTACACTTGTGCGCGTTATGGAAGCTTAACGACATAATTCTCATATATTTAGGTATTGGATACTTATAAAAGTGTAATAAGAAGTTTTGTTAGCCGCTGGACCGGGAACAATTCGCTCTGGATAGACCCACTCAGAATCCTATTGGTAGTATGACTATATGTCTATGAGAATTCGAATCAGGGTAGATGTATGTAATCTTTAACCTAAGACTTACGTCGCTATTACTTGAGAAAATCAGTTTACTTTAGTATTGGTCGTCTGAAGCTTTAACAGGTTCTATGCACGCGTATATTGAGTTTACTGAGAATCGTAGTGTATTAAATGTGATGTCAAGATGATAGTATCACTTCAGTAATATGGAGATGATGGTCACACAGTATACGGAACTAGTACTCTTAAATACCGTAGTTATCGGGATAGTATGACTAGCTCATGACTTCCCAATTACAGAGACTATTTACTCGGGATCCGATATATGCTTCGTATGAGGCAGACACAGAGCCAACCCTAGCCCTAACATGTGACATCCGATAAGTGTGGTTTATACCCACTTATTACGACATTTTTAGCTTATTGTTTTATTATATTTCGAGATATTAAATATCATTTATCGTTTATTTTATGTTTTATTTGTAGGAGCATTAATACATGGATCCCGGGACAATTACACGTGTTTTTGGACTATACAGATGCATTGGACACGTACGGGAGCGAACGCAGTGGAAACCCAAGGCCTAGGCGCTGCGGTGCCTTTTCACCATTTTCTACTAGCGTCGCGGCGCCACAAGATGCATACAAAATATAGAGACTAAGGAGCCGCGGCGCCTCAAGCCAACACAGGCGCCGCGGCGCCATCTTCAAGGCAAAATCCAGGCGCCGCGGCGCCTCAAATTCCTCATACAATTTCCATAGAAATTGGCGCCGTGGCGCCAATCAGTAGCGCCGCGGCGCTGCGGGGGAAGTCAAACGCGTACAGGAACGTGGATTTTAGGGTTTTCAATAATCCTAATGATACCCAAAGACTCCCAGACTCCACTATAAATATAACAGTTCATCCACACTCAAGAGGAGGCTAATACAGAGCACAAAACACAGAAATAAATATTTCTAGAGATCCAATGAGAGGATTGAAGAGCGACAAGAGGAGATAAAGGCTGTGACATCCGAGGAGGAAGAGATTCATTCGGGTTTTATCATCTTATTTCTTTCTTAGAACTCTAATGATTTCCATTAGATTCATGACTTGTTTATTATTGTTTTTATCTTTTGTCATGAACTAAACTCCTTGATTCTGGAGAATGATGTAATCGATGCTTGAACCTTGTATTTTGTTTATCAATTTTATTATGAAGTTTTATTAATTTATTTATATTCTTTTGAGTTTGATGCTTCTTGATTGTTGGCCATAATTGAAGATGATGAATGTTTAGAATCTATCACTCGAGAGAGGGGATTTTGAATAGATCTAGAGAATATAGCCTAGGATTTTATAGAGTTCGAGAGAATCTGTAGTCCTTTGAAGTCGTTATTATAGAATCATTAAGCGTAATGAGTTGTTAACTATTGGATTTTTATAGAGATATCGAAGTCTGTAGTTGATGATATTTTCACTGATGCTCGAGAGAGGGAGTGGATATTTGCGGAATCTTGACTTATAAATAATATAACTGAACAAAGATTAATTGGCATGACAAATGAATAGGTGACAGCTAGATGAAATCAAGATCCAGAATCTCTATCGTATTAGTTCCTTCTATTTTATTATTTTATTATTTATTTATTTATTTATTTATTTAATTAAATCTTTATTATTTGTTTTCTAAATAAAGTTAGGATTATCAATTGTAGTACTTAATGCGAGTTAACGCAATCCTTGTGGGTTCGACACTCTTTCACTAATTTATACTAAAACTTGACACCGTACACTTGCGGTACGATATAAAAATATCACAACAAGTTTTTGGCGTCGTTGCCGGGGATTGTTTGTTTAATTCATATTAATACTACTACCAAGTAATCTTAGCTTTAATTTAGAATTTTATTTTTATTTTTATTTTTATTTTTATTTTCTTTATTTCCTTTATTTTTGTCTTAAGTTTTATTTTTTGTTTTTTATTTCTTATTTTTTTTTGTTTTATATTTTTTTCTTACTAGGTGATTTTGAAAAGAATCAATGGCAGATTCTATTGGTGCACTAATAGCTCAAGTATCGTCCCTCACGACTCATTTAGAAGTATTGATAAATCAAATGAGTCAGTCGTCTATTGAAGTTGTTTTTGCTAATGGAATGGTTTTACCCAACAGATGAGCAGGATTTGAACAAGTACAGTATGTGAACAATCGGAACTTCAACAACTATAGAGGCAGTCCTATGCCCAATTATTATCATCCGAATTTTTCATATGCTGATATGGAAAACATTATGCAACCTCCTCATGGCTTTAATTATCCAAGAATTGAGCAGAAACCGTCCTTAGAAGACCTCATGAGCCCGTTTGTTGCTACAGCTTCAGAGAGGTTTGAGAAGAATGAGTCAAGGCTGGATAACATCGAAACACGAATGGGCAATATAGAGGAAAATATTAAATCTGTAGAAGCGCAAATTGGGTTGCTTGTTTCTTCCATGGTCAATCAACAAACATGGGTGTTTCCGAGTGATATTGAAGTCAACCCCAATGAGCAATGTCAAATCATAACCTGTAGGAGCGAAAAAGAGTTTAAAGACACCTCTCAGGACTTAGGCAGTAAAAAAGATAAAGTGGTATTTCAGGAGGAAACAGTAACAAAAGAAGAAAACAAAGGTGAATTGATAATGAGAGGTCAAAATGAAGAAGTCACCTTCAGTGTTTTCAGAGCCATGTCGAGCCCTCAAGGTGATGCAGAATGTCACATGATAAATACAGTAGAAAATGGAGTTGTAAACACGCAGGGTGAATCATTTCAGCAACCTATGAGCATAATGCAGCCATGCATAAAGGAAGATTCTCTGCAGCTAAACTCAAAAACACTCCCAAAGCACCGTAAAAAGAGGAAAAGAAAGGCCAGTTCTCACTTGGAGATGATCCCTGGGAGGTTAAAAAGGAAGCCGAGCCAATTTTGCCGAATGTGCAGTCCAGAATTTCCAACTGGGGGAAAATCTACATATCCTGGGGGACGATTTATGGATAAATTACCACAGCCTGCCAAGCTATCTTTTTCATGTCATAAGAACCGGTGGATACCAAAGAAGAATGAAGATGATATTACCCGGTTCACTACGTTTAAACCACCATAACCATTTGGGTGGTTGCGTCTGGCTGAAGACGTTAAACTTAGCGCTAGCGGGGAGGCAACCCTTGCATTTAATTGCATTTATTTATTTTCTTTATTTTTAATTTTTATTTTATTGTGTGCTATTTATTAATTTGCATGTTATTTACGCAGGTAGCACGAGACACACAACACCCGCACAACCAAATTCTAACCAGCAAGAGCCTGATCAACTCCATGCACGGTAATGTTGTTCCTCACTCTTGTTCTTTAAATTTTTATCTTACATTGAGGACAATGCAAGTTTTAAGTTTGGGGGTGTGTGCATGCTGTTTACTTGCTATTTAGTTGATTAAGTTTGAAAAAAAAAATTGTTTTAGTCTTTGATAGTAAAACATAAATCCTGTGATAATATTGATTGTTGATGGGTGAAATTTTAGAAACAATAAGTGCCCAATTTACTTTTATCTGATGCCTTGAATAACTGATCTATGTTAGACTCGTAAGCACTTAAAAACAAGTTTTTAGCAGTAAAACTTAAGTAGTTGACAAGGTGACTAGTTGAAGAAATTGCATGTCGATGAATGACCGTTTGCTTAGATATCTATCTTGATTTGCTAGTGTTATGAAGTATGGTATAGCTAAAAAGAAAAAATGTCTCTAAAGAAAGAAAATAAACCACCTATAACCGATAAGCGTGAAGCTACCCATGGGCGAGTATTAGAACACCATGAGGAGAAATGCTACCTTAAAGGGTAGGTGAGTTGAAAAAAAATGAGTGCAAAAAGAGACAAGAAAAGAAAAGAAAAAATCATACCATACTGAGCACAAAATAAAGCAATTACATAGCATAATTGAGATATCTAGGTTGGTTTGACCCATCAATTCTAATTTCTAAACAAAATCATTAAGTTGACTTACTTATGAGTCGAGCTGTGAACGAACCTTTACACACACACACTGTGAGTCTAGCTTAGATGATTTACTCAAGAATTTAGATTTGAGTTGCAATTGCGTACTTTGAAGATTCTTTGATTTCATTTATAAGCCTTCTTTGAGGAAAATTTTATGTGCAACTATCGGGACTATCTTTTATTATTTTTTATATTTTTTGCATGATTGTGTGTGAATGAAGTTTGTGGGTGTCGTTGTTGTAAGCCCTCACGAGACTATAACTCGTGATCCCTACGAAAATGGCTTAGTTAATTTAGTTATTTTTAATTGTTTATTTGAATTTAGTTTTTATTTTTATCTTTTGCTCGGGACTAGCAAAACCTTAAGTTTGGGGGTATTTGATAAATGTGATTTATACCCACTTATTACGACATTTTTAGCTTATTGTTTTGTTATATTTCGAGATATTAAATATCATTTATCGTTTATTTTATGTTTTATTTGTAGGAGCATTAATACATGGATCCCGGGACAATTACACGTATTTTGGGACTATACGGATGCATTGGACACGTACGGGAGCGAACGCAGTGGAAACCCAAGGCCTAGGCGCTGCGGTGCCTTTTCACCATTTTCTACTAGCGCCGCGGCGCCATAAGATGCATACAAAATATAGAGACTAAGGCGCCGCGGTTCCTCAAGCCAACACAGGCGCCGCGGCGCCATCTTCAAGGCAAAATCCAGGCGCCGCGGCGCCTCAAATTCCTCATACAATTTCCATAGAAATTGGCACCGTGGCGCCAATCAGTAGCGCCGCGGCGCTGCGGGGGAAGCCAAGCGCGTACAGGAACGTGGATTTTAGGGTTTTCAATAATCCTAATGATACCCAAAGACTCCCAGACTCCACTATAAATATAACAGTTCATCCAACACTCAAGAGGAGGCTAATACAGAGCACAAAACACATAAATAAATATTTCTAGAGATCCAAGGAGAGGATTGAAGAGCAACAAGAGGAGATAAAGGCTGTGACATCCGAGGAGGAAGAGATTCAATTCGGGTTTTATCATCTTATTTCTTTCTTAGAACTCTAATGATTTCCATTAGATTCATGACTTGTTTATTATTGTTTTTATCTTTTGTCATGAACTAAACTCCTTGATTCTGGAGAATGATGTAATCGATGCTTGAACCTTGTATTTTGTTTATCAATTTTATTATGAAGTTTTATTAATTTATTTATATTCTTTTGAGTTTGATGCTTCTTAATTGTTGGCCACAATTGAAGATGATGAATGTTTAGAATCTATCACTCGAGATAGGGGATTTTGAATAGATCTAGAGAATATAGCCTAGGATTTTATAGAGTTCGAGAGAATCTGTAGTCCTTTGAAGTCGTTATTATAGAATCATTAAGCGTAATGAGTTGTTAACTATTGGATTTTTATAAAGATATCGAAGTCTGTAGTTGATGATATTTTCACTGATGCTCGAGAGAGGGAGTGGATATTTGCGGAATCTTGACTTATAAATAATATAACTGAACAAAGATTAATTGGCATGACAAATGAATAGGTGACAGCTAGATGAAATCAGGATCCAGAATCTCTATCGTATTAGTTCCTTCTATTTTATTATTTTATTATTTATTTATTTATTTAATTAAATCTTTATTATTTGTTTTCTAAATAAAGTTAGGATTATCAATGTAGTACTTAATGCGAGTTAACGCAATCCTTGTGGGTTCGACAATCTTTCACTGATTTATACTAAAACTTGACACCGTACACTTGCGGTACGATATAAAAATATCACAACAATTACGCATTACATAATATTAGTATTACTACGCCTGATACATATTATATTCCTCGGTGAATATTTCTGGAGAATTGGGTAGGCACGGTGCTTTGCTAGAAGCCAACCATGTCTTGTAAATCGGTGAGAACATGGTACGGGGTACGCATGTGTTCGGATAGTCCGATAACCATATTTACTGCCAATATATCCATGAATCTCTTGGGTCACTTCCCAAAGATTCACCAATGACATTTGATTCATATAGAATTAATTTGGGATTAATTATGTGAGAGAAAATTAAACCGGGATTAATTGCTGTAAGAATTAATTTGAGATTAACTTTGTATAGAAGAGCAAACGCGATTAATTTATAATTAATCGATAAAATAAATTTACTAGTTAAATTGGATTTTTCTATTTAATTTATTTATTTATGGCTAAAATAATATATCGAATATATTAATTGAAATCAGATTTCAATACGAAATTAAAATTGGATTTTAATTCGGGCGAATGAATTAATTTAGAATTAATTCGAAAAGACTTGTAGGCATTGCATTTTTGCATGTGAAACCCGATGATGAGCCTCATTTGGAGGCACTACCTTTTGAGTCATGAAAGCCGCGGGAAACGGATCGGAAGGGGAAATTCAGGATAAACAAGCTCACTGTCTTCGTTGGTGCTGCGTTCGATACTTCGTTCGAACCTCATGCAGATTGCGGACGTTCGTGCGCGTGCGATGAGGCGTTCGAACGGAGCCGGTAATTCTGGTTTTGCTGCTAGCCTCACTGTCTTCGTTGGTGCTGCGTTCGTTACTTCGTTCGAACCTCGTGCAGATTGCGGACGTTCGTGTCACGTGCGATGAGGCGTTCGAACGGAGCCGGTAATTCTGGTTTTGCTGCTAGCCTCACACCCCAGCCCATTTAGCTCCCCAAAGCCCATAAAACACATCCCAAATTAAATAAATAAATATTAAATTAAATATTAAGCATTAAAATAAAACATTTAAACCATTTACCAATTAAAATAAACAATTACCAACTTAAACTAAAATCATGCCTAAATTAAACAAATCACATACTAAATCAAAATATAATCATACCAAATTAAAATCAATCCTAACCAATTAAAGCCAATCATATATTT
Organism: Zanthoxylum bungeanum; assembly: GCA_019454045.1. Lineage (NCBI taxonomy): Eukaryota > Viridiplantae > Streptophyta > Magnoliopsida > Sapindales > Rutaceae > Zanthoxylum > Zanthoxylum bungeanum. The sequence goes on along the minus strand of SKCR01003058.1, from coordinate 1,454 downwards.
GACTTCCTAATCTAATAAGATACTTACCAATATAAAATATTTGTATTCCTAAACCAACACAAATTAATATTACAACTTCCTAAAGTAAAAAATATTTTGTCCCCCCCTCAATCCTTTGATTTCCTTGTTTAAAACTAAATCATATCCTAATTTAATGCACAAATCCCTTCCCTTGTCAACCCTAGCCATTCTCTATATAAACAACCCCTAACCAAGGCCATCCTCTCCTTCACACAATACAAAATCACACCCAAGACCAAACAAGCAAAAAAGAGAAAACCTTTCACACAATACAAGATCACACCCAAGACCAAACAAGCAAAAAAGAGAAAACACTTCACACATACACAAGAAAGAAAACAAAGAAACCTCCACAAGCCACCACCTTCACATCACCGAAATTACAACCACAAATACAGCCTCTAACCACCACTGAAAACCACCTCCATAAACCCCCCACACATCACCGAAACAGCCTCCTATACAGCAGCCCTCCACCACCGAAAATTACCACAAAAAACCACACGGTAGTACACACCCAAACAGCAGCAAAATCACCTTAACAGCAGCCCAAATCCTTAAAAAAAAAAGTAACTTAGAAAACTACATAGTTAACCTTAAAAATAACCATATATAATTGCACTAAGAGCCCACACAACTTGGAATAGTTCTTTGAAAACATTGAAACAGGTAGCCCGTGCAGTGAGCAGCAAAACAGGAGCCGAATAGGAGCAGAACGGAGTTCGAACAATAAGCAAAGCAGCGAAGCAGTGAGCTAGGACGTTGAACCAGCGGACCAGAAAAGTTGCGGAGCCTTACCCCCCTTTCGATCTTCGTGGAACGTGAGTCCGAGAGACGGCTTAAAAGGTTAGACCTGAGGGTATCTTTCACACTTGTTTTCCTTTTCCGCATTATTTATTAAGTATTTCTTGTATGATTGTAATGTTGAAATGTGTGTTGTGATTTTTGAGTATATAAACATGCATGAATTATGAGATGTAATATGTTGTGGGCATTAGATGAATGAGAGATGTGTCAACTCTCGCGGTATCGGATGGAAACCCGGACATAAATTTCATAGCCGATTCCGAATGGACGGTAATATGATCTGTACTCGGGCCACAACTCCACGTACCGCTTGAGTAACGACACCATCTCTCTTTCGTTGTGTTGCGTTTTGTTTATTTAGTTTTCTCTTGAATTCAATATATCGTTTATTTTTGTATGATCCAACCAAGCGCATGGGCTTAGTGAGTTAGTCCAAAGGTCCTCCATTTGTGAGACAAAGAGCCGAAAAGGCCACCTTCGTGACACTACTTCGCCGCGCCGGTTGATGTATGTTCGGTTGGACGCGAGATACGTTCAATCGAGCATATTAGTTTGATATTATTATCTTTACTTTCGTATGTATAAGTCAATCGAGCGCATGGGCTTAGTAAGTGTGTTGTGAGATC
>SKCR01003057.1:0-17035 GCA_019454045.1 Zanthoxylum bungeanum | reverse complement strand
CTGCCTCAAATGCGGCAAGAAGGATCACTGGAAACGTGACTGCCGAATGGGCAAGGGACACAAGGAGGATGTCAAGGCAGGCAAGGCACTAGCCTCTGTATGTTTGTTATTGAGATAAATATGACTACTTCTAGTTTTAAAAATTGGATTTTTGATTCTGGTTGTGCTGCTCATATATGTACTGATTTGCAGGATCTGCAGAATAGCAGGATGCTGACTTCAGGGGAGATTGACCTACGAGTCGGAAACGGAACTCCAGTTGCTGTTTTGGCTGTAGGGACTTTTGTTTTGGAATTGCCCTCGGGGCATATGCTTAAACTTTTGAACTGTTATTATATACCTAGTTTGACTAGGAATATTATATCTGTATCTTTGTTAACCCAGCATGGGTACACTTTTGTATTTAGAAACACTGGGTGTTATTTATATAAAAATGATGCAGAAATTTGCACTGCTGTTGCAAACAATGGCCTTTATATTTTGAATATAAATGAATCTCCTAAACATAAAATAACAAACAAAAGGCTCAAAAGGAGTAATCTAAAAGATGAAGCTTACATGTGGCATTGTCGTCTAGGACACATTAACAAGACTCGCATATCCACACTTTCCAAGAGTGGGTACTTGGACGGATTTGATCTTAATTCATATGATGTCTGCGAATCTTGTCTTTTAGGCAAAATGCCTAAATCACCTTTTAATGGTAAATGTGAACGTGCCACAGAACTGTTAGCCCTCGTTCATAGCGACGTATGTGGGCCCATGTCTAGCCAGGCTAGAGGTGGATATCATTACTTCGTAACCTTTACGGATGATGCATCTCGTTATGGTTATGTGTATCTAATGAGACACAAGTCGAAAACTTTTGAAAAATTCAAAGAGTTTCGACACGAAGTAGAAAAACAAACAGGCAAGAGTATTAAAACATTGCGGTCGGACCGTGGTGGCGAATACTTAAGTTATGAGTTTCAAGATTACTTGAAAGAAAATGGTATTCTTTCACAGTGGACTCCTCCTGGAACACCGTAATTAAACGGTGTCTCTGAACGGAGAAACCGTACCTTGTTAGACATGGTAAGGTCGATGATGAGTCGCACTGAGCTACCTATATCCTTTTGGGATACGCTTTAAACAGTGCAGTACTTATTTTGAATAAGGTTCCGTCAAAGTCTGTTGAACAGACTCCATATGAGATATGGACAGGGGGAAACCAGGTTTCTCTTTCCTGAAGATTGGGGATGCTGGGCATGTGTTAAACGTTTGGAAGGTACCAAACTAGAACCCAAAACAGATAAATGCCTTTTCGTGGGATATCCTAAGGAAACCAAAGGATATTACTTCTATCACCCACAAGAGAACAAAGTATTTGTTGCTCTACATGCATTTTTCATTGAAAAGGAATTCCTAGATGCAGTGGTAAGTGGGATGAAAGTAGAACTTGATGAAAATCATAGTGATACTGTTCCTGGCAATGAATCAACGACAGAACATGAACAGACCATCCAGGACGAGTCTGTACCACAATCTTCATATACACAAGGACCGCGTAGGTCGGAGAGAGTCAGGACAGTACCTGAGAGGTATGGGTACCTGATCTCGCCTCATGTGGATATTAATCTTATTGAGGATAATGAACCGTCTACGTATGAGGAAGCAATACAGGATATTGATTCCGCTTTATGGCAAGAAGCCATGAAGTCCGAGATGGATTCCATGTATGCCAACCAAGTTTGGACACTGGTTGATGCACCAGAAGGTGTAAAACCTATTGGATGCAGATGGATCTTCAAGAAGAATACCGACATGGATGGCAACGTGCAAACATACAAAGCTAGGCTTGTAGCAAAGGGGTATCGTAAACAATATGGTGTTGATTATGACGAAACTTTCTCACCCGTTGCCATGATTAAATCCATTCGGATAATGCTTGCAATAGCTGCATATTTCGATTACGAGATATGGCAGATGGACGTTAAAACCGCTTTCCTTAACGGAAACCTTTTGGAGGATGTTTATATGCAACAGCCTGACGGTTTTATCGTACCTAGACTTGCAAACAAGGTTTGTAAGTTAAATCGATCCATTTATGGATTGAAGCAAGCATCACGATCATGGAATCAGCGTTTTGATGAAATCATAAAAGAATATAATTTCGTGCGAAACGAAGATGACCCTTGTGTATACAAGAAGGTTAGTGGGAGAGCACTGACTTTTATTATCCTTTATGTCGACGATGTATTGCTTATAGGCAATGACATTCCCATGCTAACGTCGGTGAAAGCTTGGCTTTCATTAAAATTCTCCATGAAAGATCTGGGAGAAGCAGCCTTTATTCTGGGAATAAAGATCTACCGGGATAGATCTAGAAAGCTGCTTGGACTCTCCCAGAGTACATATATTGACAAAGTGTTGAAGCGATTCAGCATGGATCAATCCAAGAAGGGATTGATGCCAATGTTACGTGGTATATCTCTATCTAAGGACATGTGTCCTAAGACACAAGAAGAGAGAGATAACATGAGTCGGATACCGTTCGCCTCGGCAGTCGGATCGATCATGTATGCCATGATATGTACACGACCTGATGTGTCATATGCTTTGAGCATGTGCAGTCGCTATCAGGCCGATCCAGGTGAAGGTCACTGGATGGCAGTTAAGAATATCCTTAAGTATCTTAGACGAACTAAGAATGCTTTCTTAATTTACGGAGAAGGAGAACTTGTGGTATGGGCTATGCCGATGCAAGTTTCCAAACCGACAAGGACGACTTCAAGTCGCAATCCGGGTACATTTTTTGTTTGAATAACGGGGCGGTGAGCTGGAAATCTTCCAAGCAAGATACTGTTGCCGATTCAACAACTGAAGCGGAGTACATTGCTGCGTCGGAAGCAGCAAAGGAGGCAGTTTGGATCCGAAAGTTCCTAATCGGATTAGGAGTAGTTCCATTAGCAGCTGAGCCTGTTCCATTGTATTGTGACAATAACGGGGCTATAGCACAAGCTAAGGAACCAAGGTCTCATCAACGATCCAAGCATGTTCTTCGGCGTTACCATCTGATTCGGGAATTATACATCGTGGCGATGTAAAGATCGAGAAGGTCGCATCAGATAACAACATTGCAGATCCGCTGACGAAGGCTGTTTATCCGCATGTGTTTGAACGACATATACATAGTTCAGGTATTAGATGCTTGAGTGACTGGCTATAGGCCAAGTGGGAGATGTTATACATTATGACCCATAGCGTCACTGTTTTGTAAATGATATTGTATTATTGTACAAAATTAACTATGTAATAATAGAATTGCCTTTTGCCGTTTTGTAATTTATTTACTTTGACATATAAATGGCAAAAGTCCATATCATTAGTTCCGTATTGAGATGATATGAGACAGTATCAATACATAAAGGCTTAATCATTAAATATCCCTAGTCGGAGTATTATCGAGATCGGACATCGATAATGCGGAATAGACTAGTATTGCATTTGTGCATGTTGTGTGAGGCACAACGACATAGTTCTCATATATTTAAGTATAGGATATTTATGCAAGTGCGATAGAAGGTTGTGTTTTACCGATGGTACGAAAACAGCTTCGCTCTGGATAGACCCCGCGGAATCCCATTGGTAGTATGTCTGCGTGTCTATGGGAGGCCGCATCAGGGTAGGTGTATATGGCCTTAACCTGAGACTTGCATCGCTAGTACTTGCGACAATCGGTAAACTTTGGTTTTGGTGGTGGGGACTTTAACCGGTTCTGTGTTCACCACTTCTGGGTTTATCAGGAATCGTAGTGTACTGGGTGTGATGTCAAGATGGAAGTATCACTTCAGACATATGGAGTTGATGATCGCGCAGGACACAGAACTAGTACTCTATAAAAGGTTGCAACCGTCGTGACAATATGACCAGGTCAGGATTGTCCGATTTAAAGAGACTAGTTGTTTGATGTCCGATATATGTTTCGTACGGGGCAGACACACTTCCAGCCCCAGGCCTAACATGTGATCGTTCGATACTGGATCGATGTACGCGATACAACGGTATACTACGCTTGATATAGATCTAATATTCCAGTAAGAATATTTCTGGAGAATTGGGTAGGCATGGCGCTTTGCTAGAAGCCAACCTTGTCTTGTAAATCGGTAAAAACGTAGTACGAGGTACGTACGTGTTTGGATTATCCAACGACCGTATTTACTGCCAACATATCCGGAGATCTCTTGGGTCGCTTCCTGAAGATTCACCTATGATGTTTGATTCGAACTTTATTAATCTTGGATTAATAACGGAGAAACTTTATCTTGGATAAAATGCCTTATTAGGAGAGAGAGAGAGATCGATTAATTTGGAATTAATCGATAAAATAATATATTCGATATATTATTAAACGAAATTAGATTTCGATGCGAAAATTAAATTGGATTTTAATTCGGGCAAACAAATTAATTTAGAATTAATTCATTAGCGAACTGAATAGTAATTTCGCAAGGAGTAATTATTTAATTCACGTCGCGACGGAAATTCGTTAATTCGGAATTAGCGAAACCGAGCCCGAAAGTGTTTGCGGACACATTCGTATTTTGAATCGAGTGGTATCCGCAAATCGCATCGCGATATCTCATTACTTGATACGAATAGATGATGGATGTATCTAGTCACCTTTAAGGGATGATACATTGTCTCTAATCTCAAAGTAATGTAATGATGGCAAATGATGAATTTATTTGGAGGGAAAACCTTTCACGGTTTTTGAAGGGTTTTTGATTAAAAAATTCATTTTGGTATTTGATATCATTATTTTACTTGCTTTTCATTTTTCCTCTCACTCACGGTTTTGGTAACAAAAGGGAAAAGAAAACAAAAGGGCTAACACTCCTCTCATTCTTCCTTTGCTCACGCCGTGAGCTTCCAACCAAAGGCAGAAAATTGTTTTTCATTCTCCATTTTTGCTAGCACAAGCAAGGATCAAAAGAGGTGATAGGGAAACCACCTTGGAGCTTGGAATACTTGAAGATTTGCAGCTTCTCTTCATCTTCTTGCTTGGCCGAAACTTCTACCTTGGAGGCTCAAGGATCCTCTTCACCATTTTCGTCACAAAGCTTTGTAAGTATGTTTCCGCCATCCTTCAAGCTTTGCATGTATGTTACTTGTATTTCTATGGCTTAATCTTTCTTTGGGACTAATTATAGAAACCAACAGGCCCATTAGGCCCAATTAAACGTTAAAGGTTCATTAGTCGCATTTGGGCCTTTTGGAAGCGGTTTTGGGCCTAATTGGATCCAACCAATTTTGGCCTAAACCAACTTTGTACAACAAAGTCCAATAAACCCAATAACAACTTTAAATGCCCAAATCCAATTTTAAGCCCAATAATTTAATTCAAAAAATTCCAATTTTCCAATTAAATTACCTAAAGTGTATAGCATTATTAATTACCCAAATCAAAGTTTCCAAAACATCAAATTTGTCCAATTAATCATGCTTAACATCAATTAATCATGTCCAACATAATTAAATCAAAATCAAACCCAATATACATGCTTTCAAGCCTCGGCAATTAGGGGTTTTTCAATTCGATTCGGTTTCAATCCAATTGAATCCACAATCATAATTTACCAAATCAATTCAACTCATCCAATGAATCAAACAACAAAATCACAATGAATTTTATGTCCAATTGAATTCGGCCAACCCACTTTATAAGGGGAAATTGTTCCAAATCAAAATTCAATTCAATTGAACTTCAAAACAACATTACCCAATTGTTTTAAGTCACTATAGGGTTCATATTTTCGGTCCAACCTTCAATTTTGGGGAAAATTGGATCCAACCAAATTTCTTGAAATTGATCATGCACAATCTCAATTAAACATCATCCAAGCATGCTTAAACAATCAATTTAACCAAAACAAGTCAAAATCGATTTTGCCCAATTAAAGTTTTGGCCAACATTAAGCAAATTGGGGAAAATCAATCCAATTAATTTTTCATCAAATTGATTACATATAACTCTAATTTATTCATATACAAGCATTCTTAAACAAACAATTTGTTAAAATCATGCTTAAATCAAAAAGCCCCAAATTTTGCTCAAGAACCCTAATTCGTTTTATGCAACCAATAGCTCAAGATACCATTGTTGAGATTCAATCAAGTCCCAAGGATCACAAACATGCATAAAAACGAGTTGAATACACAAAGGAGTAAGGCGGAATACATACTCACATTGATGGGTTGATGCTAGGAAGAACAAGTTGCGTTTTTGCCTCCCTCCAAGCTCGGTTTTGGACTCCATTGAGCTGCTGTGATGCTCGGTTGGGGCTGTTTTGATGCCTTCTAAATTCGGCCATTGATGACTCCATGGAAGCTCAAAGCTTCAAGCTCCAAAAATAAATCCAAGCTCACAAATTCGTTTCCCTATCACCATAATATAACCCGTGTGTGTGCTAGCACTACTCTTCTTCAATTTGCTTCTCAAAATTTCGGTGAAACCAGAAAATTTTTAAGCAAAATCGGCTTGAAGCCGTGAAGGAGAGGGAGAAGAAAAGAGAGGGAAAAGAGGAAGACCGTATGTCTTGCATGTGAGAGAGAGAAAAGCTTTTACTTTTTGTTTTATATATTTACCAAGTAAATAATAAATAAAACATATACAACTTTTTAATACAAAAGTCAAAAAGCAAGAAATAAATAATGTTATATTTCATTTCAAGTTTTAAAAGCTTTTCATCAACTCAAATCAACTATTCACATCAAATCCATCCACTTTAATAAAGTGACAACATGTCATGTCACATCACTCAAAGTGACAAGTGACTTGACGATTGATGCGACTAGCGATTTGACGCTTGATGTGACTTGCATGCCGCGCTCGAATTCGAAATGCGAATGCGCTCGCAATCACTCTCGGGCTCGGGTTCGCTAATTCTAAATTAACGAATTTTCCGTCGCGTCGTAATTAATGATTACGCCTAGCGAAATCACTATTCACGTCGCTAACGAATTAATTCTAAATTAATTCGTTCGCCCGTATTAAAATCTAATTTTAATTCCGCGTCGAAATCCAATTTCGATTAATATATCGAATATATTAATTTTATCGATTAATTCCAAATTAATCGTTCTCTCTCTTTAATTATATTTTATCCCAGATAAAATATCTCCGCAATTAATCCCAGATTAATTTTCTCTCTCTTCTAATTAATCCCAGATTAATTAAAGTGCGAGTTATACATCATCGGTGAATCTTCAGGAAGCGACCCATGAGATCTCCGGATATGGTGGCAGTAAATAAATAGGTCGTCGGATTATCCGAACACGTAAGTACCTCGTAACGTTTTATACCGATTTACAAGACAAGGTTGGCTTCTAGCAAAGCGCCATGCCTACCCAATTCTCCAGAAATATTCTTACAGGAATATATAGATCTGTATCAAGCGTAGTATACCGTAGTATAGTGTATATCGGCCCAGTATCGGATAGTCACGTGCTAGGGCTGGGGCTGGATAAGTGTCTGCCCCGTCCGAAGCACATGTCGGATGTCTGGTAACTAGTCTCTATAATCGGATATGCATGACCTAGTCATAATATCCCGATGGTTGCGCAAAACTTAAGAGCACTAATACCGTATCCTGTGTGACATCATCTCCACTAAGACTGAAGTGATACTTCCGTCTTGACATCACTCATGTTTGCTACTGGCCTTTTGATAAGTCTTCCCTCTTTCCTAACCCAACGAGAATCTATGGTGTCTTTTAAAATTCTCAGTCAGCATGTATGCGTGCAATGCATGGAATTATAAGTCGGCCTCTTGTCTTTGTTTTTTGAAGCTTCAATCATATTATTGCTGTTGGTTTATTCTAAGGTCCCAAGATCAAATCAAGACATGAAAACATGCGTGAATACACCAATGAAGATAGCGGAATACTTACATTGATCGGTTATGTCGATTTGAAGACGAATCATGCCCAAAAACGCACTGCCTTGGTAAGCTTACTGCAACCAGTCCATGCTCACTGTCTTGGCAGTTTCGGGTCTCAAAACGAAGCTCAAACTCCATCGGATGAGTCCCGCCTCATGGTCGAACCTCCCTACCACCTTCGCAAGACTTGAAAGTGTGCTAGCACTTGATTTCTCACCATGAGAAAACCACTCTTGGCTTCCCTTGTTCACGCCATTTCTGGTTCCAAACCAGTGAACAATTCCTTCATTTGGGCGTGAGGAGAGAGAGTTTGAGAGAGAAGAAGTTTTGTGTGATTAAGTTAAAAAATCATTTACCAAAAAACAATTTATATTTATGCCATAATTTTCATTAAATTAATAATAAAATTATGACACATAACATGCAATGGCTTAGAGTGTCAAACACTCAAACTCCATGCAATGACATTGAGTGCAATGTACACAATCTACATGCAAAGCATTAGAATGACATGTGTCATGTGGGCCCCACACGTTTCCAAATGAAAGTGGGCCCACGTGCACTCACGCGTTCGGGTTCGATATTTCCGAAATACCGAGCTTACGTCGCGACGTTAATTCAATCGAATTTAAATAAATAATTGCGCCTGGCGAAATTATTATTTACGTCGCTAACGAATTAATTCTAAATTAACTCGTTTGCCCGAATTAAAATCTGATTTTAATTCCGCGTCGAAATCTAATTTCGTCTAATATATCGAATATATTAATACATCGATTAATTCCGAATTAATCACTCTCTCTTTAGACGACATTTTATCCCGGATAAAACATCTCCGTTATTAATCCTAGATTAATTTTCTCTCTCTCTGTAATCCCAGATTATTCAAGAGTGCGAGTTGTGCGTCATCGGTGGATTATCGGGAAGCGACCCATGAGATCCCCGGATAATCTGGCAGTAAATACGGTCGTCGGAGTATCCGAATCACGTACGTACCAAGTATTACGTTCTACCGATTTACGAGACAAGGTCGACTCCTAGCAAAGCACCAAGTCTACCCAATTCTCCGGACATATCCATTTAAGAATATTAAGATCTGTATCAAGCGTAGTATACTAATGTATTGTGCATATCGGCCCAGTATCGGATAGTCACGTGCTAGGGCTGGATAAATGTCTGCCCCGTCCGAAACACATATCGGATGTCTGGTAACTAGTCTCTATAATCGGATATTCATGACCTAGTCATAATATCACGATTGGATGCGCATCACTTAAGAGCACTAATACCGTATCCTGCGTGACATCATCTCCAATATGACTGAAGTGATACTTCCGTCTCGACATCACACCCAATACACTATGACTCTCTGATAACCCAGAAGTGGTGTACGCAGAACCGGTTAAAGCCCTGTACCACCAAGACAAAGTCTATCGATTATCGCAAGTATTAGCGATGCAAGTCTCAGGTTAAGACTATACACACCTACCTTGATTTCGGCCTCCCATAGACACATAGTCATAATACCAATGGGATTCCGAGGGGTCTATCCAGAGCGAAGCTGTTTCCCGTACCATCGGTGAAACACGACCTCCTATCGCACTTGCATAAGTATCCAATACTTATATATGAGAACTATGTCGTTGTGCCCTCACAACGCGCACAAGTGCAATACTAGCCTATTCCGCATTATCGATGTCCAGTCTCGATAATACTACGGCTAGGGATATTTAATGATTATCCTTCGTGGACTGATACTGTCTCATATCATCTCAATCCAGGAACTAATCATAGGGACCTCTCTTCATTTATATATCTATGGTGATCTAATCATAAATGACGAGAGTGCAATTTCCTTGTTACATAGTTAATTTGCCACAGCAACACAATGTTCTGTGCAAATAGTGACGCTATGGGTCATATTATCCAACAATCTCCCACTTGGCACATAGCCAGTCACTCGAGTGTCTAACACCCGAACTATGTACAATTCGCTCAAATTACTGAGGAAAGGTTTTCGTCAGCGGATTTGCTTAATTATCGTCTGACGCGATTTACACGATCATCATCACAGCGCCACGAGGTATCTGATCACGAATCATCGACGATATAGAATGTATATGATCTGGACGATCTAGGATGTCTATGACTGTCTGTGACTACGAATCAGACTGAATTAACCTTATAATATTTTATTATCGTCGATGACCTGATTCCTTAGCTATGCTGACGCCTCAGCTGCTAACAGAACTTTATCTAATCTTATTAGATTTATTTTCGACCCAGATGGTCTTCTATTGCTGCCTCAGCTGCACAGCAATAATCCGTATTTGTTTTTATTCGGCAACAGATTTGCTAGGAAGATTTCCAGCTCACTGTCCCTGTTATTCAAACTTTATAGTACCATAGTATTTTAATTGTTTGGAAACTTGCAGTAGTGATCCCAGTCACTTCAAGTTCTCCATCTCCATAGTTTAAGACAACATCTTTAGTTCTCTCAGATACTAACAGATGTTCTTAATCTTCAATCCAGTGACTATCCCTTGGATTGACCCGATTGTGACTCCATATGCTCAAAGCGTATGAGACACCAATACAAGTACATTTTAAATGTACAATTTCTCAGAGAGTGTTACCAACTCTAAATCTAGCCCAGTAGATCTTTATTCCTGAATAAAGGTTGTTAATCCCCAGAATTCTACGGAGAATTTCTTATGAAGAATATCTATGAAGCCAAGCTTTCACCAATTACTTTATGGAATTTCACTGTTAGTGCGCTCTCCCACTAACCTCCTTATATATACAAGAATTATTTCGTTTTGAGTTAAATCATAAACCATTATGATTATTTCAAAACGTCAGTTCCAAGAACCTTATGCTGCATTGATCCAAACATGGATCGAATAACCCGCAAACCTTGTGTCGGTTATACAAAATCGTCAGGATGTTGTGAACATCCTCCAAAAGGTTTCCTTTTCAGGAAAGCGATTTTGATTTGTAACTGACATATTTCATAAATGAACTATACAGTTATCAACAAGCATCTTCAAAATGGATTACCATGGCAACAGGTAAAAGGTTGAACCGTTATTAACATAATGTTGATAACGATACCTTTCCGTCAAAAGCCTATCTTTGCACGTTGGTATATTGCCTTCCATGTATGTCTTCCTTGAAGACGTTTAATGTACCATAGGCACAATGCCTTATGGTACAACAACTAGTATCCAAAAACATGTTATACATGGAATCCATTTCAGATTTCATGGCACTTTGCCATGACATGGAGTCGATACCTCGTATCACTTCCTCTAAACGTAGTCGGATGGTACACCTCAAAAGATTGACATCATTATGGGGTGAGATCAGAAACCCATACCCTAGGTTGTTTTCTGACTCTATCCGATTTACGAAGTTCTTGTGTATTTGAAGATTAATGGTATAGTTTCATCATAGATGAAACTTTGTGTTCCATTAAGGACTTCGTGCCTTGAACAGTGTTACTCTGATTTCATCGAGTATCACTATCCTCCCACTGACCATTGCATATCGGTATTCCTCTCAGGAAAAACCGCATGGTGAGCAACAATTACATTGTTCTCATGTGAGATTTATAAGTACTATACTTAAGGTTCCCTTAGGATAACCTATATTGGCACTTATCCAATTTGGGTTTTTAGTTTGGTATCATCCAAACGTTATGCCTGGCATACCCAAATTATCAGGAATGAGAAACCTCGTTTCTTCCCTGTTCATATCCTATATGATATCTGTCAAACAGATTTATATGGAACCTTATTCTAAATAAGTTTTGCACTGTTAATAATACATCCTATTGAAGGAAATAGTAGCTTAGAGCGACTCGTGATAACCTTATCATGTCCAACAAAATTCGGGTTTTAGTTCAGACATACCGTCTAACTGACGTGTCTCGGGAGGAGTCCTCACATGAAAGAAACCGTACTCTTTCATGTACGTATGAAACTTATTGCTTAAGTATTTTCCATTACGGTCTTACCGTGCGGAATAATACTATAGCCGATCTGTTTATTTACTTCGTGTCGAAACTTTAAAGTTTCTGATTTGTGTTCTTCAAAAGAAGGAAACGCATAACCATAACGTGATGCCACATCCGTTAAGGTCACGAAATATTCATGTTCACATCTAGCCTAGCTAGATATGGGCCCACTTACTTCACCATGAATAGGGCTAACAGATCGGTGGGCCCTTTTACTATTACCAAGTAAATAGTATTTTAGGTACTTTACCTAATAAACTAGATTCGCAGACCTTATTTGAATAGTCAAATCAGTCCTAGTACCCATTCTTCAAAAGGTGTGGATATACGAGTCTTGTTTAATTGTGTCCTAGACAACAATGCCACAAATAGTCTCCATTGATCAAATCAATTTAAGCTATTTATTTGTCATTTTATATGTTTGAGATTTTATTATATTCACAAATATAAATTCTGTTATTTACATCCAATGTATTTATTCAGTATCATCTTATATAATGAAACACTTTAGTGTTCTAGAATATAAGGTTTTTATCCACATCGGATTATACACTGATATAGAGATAATGTCTCTAGTCAAACTAGTTACATTATAACATTTCCTAATTAAGTACATACCCAAAGGGTAGTTCCTAAACTTAGGTATCTACGGTCGAAACAGCGACTTTCGTCCCGTTTCCAATTCGAAGAGAAATCTCGGCTTGAAGCCAGTATCCAGCTCACAGCGGATTCTGAACGTCAATACATATATATATTATGTACCACACTAAGTATTTAAAATCCAATTTCAATACTAGTAGTAAACATAACTTGACAAAATATTTTTAAAGTTAGAGCCTCGCCCCTATCTTTAATTCCTTCGTTTCTTCCATATCCAAATGGTAGTCGCTACGGGATATGTCAATTATCCTTTTAATATTTCACAAACCTTTGGCCAGGCCTTGGGTTCGGAATATCGAAACGATGTGCACCTTGTGCTACATGCCCAATTGCAAACTTTGACTTTTCTCCACTAGAATAGTCAATTAATTATCCAAGAATTATTAATTGCCATTTTAATACTTTTAAATCTAAGATAGATTTATTATAAGTATATAATTAAGCACTAAAGTCATCATCACATAAATCTCCAAAGACTTTATGCTCTACTATTTGCTTAATAATAAGTATTTTATCAAATAAATTAACCTATTATTAATCCCAATTGAAAATTAAATCATTTAAAAATTTAATCCAAGGATTAATATATTTTAAATAATCAACCTTTCAATTCTTTCATGATTTAATAGTCCAACTATTTAATCAATTTAATAAGGTACTATATTATTATAATGATTACACATAATCCAATTATTTAATCAACTATAATTTTAATATTGATTACTATAATCCAATTATAAAATCAACTATCATTTTAATTCAATTATATTGATTCTATAATCCAATTATAAAAAACTATATATTGAATGAGTTGTATTAAGTCCAACTATATACATTTTTAAAACAACATAAAATATTAGTCCAACTAATACTTTTAATTAAGATGACGAGTAAAATAAATGAGAGCGTTTAGCGAGTATTCGAACGAATGTTGCAAATTCAATACTTGCCTCCACTATTTTTCGTCGAGCCTCTAACCCTCTGTCGAGTACTCGGGAAACCGTGTTTCCTAGTGGGCTAGGATCCCGTAAAATCACACAATCTTGACTTTGGCCAACAAATTGTATGATAATTAACTAGGTAGATTCGAAGATCAATTGGATCTAATCCAATCCCTAGATCCAGTAGGTGGACATCCAAGTCCCAAAAATATATCTTATATATGCTAACATCGAATGTATACCCTAACCTTTTTCCTCTGAATCAACTAGGCCTGGCTTTGGCACAACAACATAGTGATCCCAGTCAAGCGCGGGACCCATTGACATGGAAGCTTCGTAATCAATGTCAATGGACAAAGAAGTGGTCTTGACTTTGGCAACAAACCACAACTTGGACACGACACCGATATGGAACAAAGCCTCGTGATTAAAAACACATCTTTGACGGACAAGGGCTTGACTTTGGCCAACAACCCCTGCCAATCTCGGATCTTGAGTAAGAATCACTCAATGGAAGGAAAATAAACGATTGATATTAACGAGGGTTTTTCGCGTGCAAATTGGCTACCAATTTAATTATCTTTGTTAAGGTCTCATCATCATACACCCTTAAACATGCATTCTAAATACATAATAAAGCGAGTATGAAATAAATAATAATGATATGCGGATGGATACTTTACACATTGATCCTAGATCAAATCTCTCCATTTCTCACTCAAGCTAGCACTTGTACTACTTCTACCCGTTACACTACACTTCTAAGAAACCTCATATACATAGAGGGGAATAGGTGAGAAGAGATACAAAGAGAAAGAAGGTGATAAGGCTGGACACGCAGGTCCAATTTAATAAATCGAATTTATTACAACAATTTCTAAAATTGCCCACCCATTCTAATTCCATCCGATTACATTATTCATTCAACACAACCAAGTATTCCACACACATAAGCATGCTATCAATCAATCTAATCAAATTAATTAATCTGATAATTAAGTGATCATCCAATGTTCAAACAACGATTTGATTTGTGTTCGAGTCAAACTCGTTTTTGCGAATAAGTACTTAAAGTACGAATTCATGAATTAAATTAAACTACATCATTAAATCTAATTTAACATGTATTTAATACTAATTCACTATTCAATTCTAGATTAAATATTACACTTTTATTTAATAAACCTTTACGATTTAAATTCCAAATTAATCGTAACGCGTCTCAAAGACCGATTAACGTCCAACGTCAATTCAATTAAAGTCCAATGGGCTTTTGATTGATTCTTAAGGCGTGGACTTTTGGTCAACTCGGGTCAAACCGATAACCAAAGTCCAATCCGGGATTTACCCCATAAGCCCATAAATCAATCTTGGCCATTAGGCCCAATTGAACTTTAAAGGTTCATTAAGTCGCATTTGGGCTTATGGTCAAGGTTTTGGGCCCCAATTGGATCCAACCATTTGGCCTAACCAAACTTGATAAATCAAGCCCAATAGGCCCAATTACAACATTCAAGCCAAATCAATTTAAGCCTAAATAATTAAATTACACTAATCCAATTACGCCAATTTAATTACCTAAAGTGCATTATATGATTAATCGACTATTTCCGAAGCACCAAATTAGTCCAATTAATCATGCTTAATTCATTATCATATGTCCAACACACAAATTGAAAATCAAACCCATAAACATGCTTCAATGCTCTCGGCCAAGGAAGGTTATTTTTTGTCCGATTTGAATTCAATCCGATTAATTACACAATTGACAACATATTAACTTCCGAATGATTTCATACACATCCAATGTCATAAATAAATCAAAATTACCAAGACATTCAATAGGGCTATACATTCGGCCAAGGTGAAGGAAATGGGGATTTTTGTTCAATTCAAAATTCAATCAAATTGACTTCAAATTAACATCATCCATATCATTATAACTCATCCAATGAATTTAAAATGAAAAATTCCAAGAACTCCAAGACTCCTACACATTCGGCCAACATGAATAAATTGGGGAAAATTATTCCAAATCAATTTCAACAAATTGGTCCAACCAAAATGCAATCAAACATGTTATAAGCATACTTAAACAATCAATTTATTCAAATCATGCTCAACAAACATTTACCCAAATTTTAAACCCTAAAATTCATGCTTGCAACATTAGCTCTTGATGCCATTGTTGGTTATTCTAAGGTCCAAGATCAATCAAGACATGAAAACATGCGTGAATACACCAATGAAGATAGCGGAATACTTACATTGATCGGTTATGTCGATTTGAAGACGAATCATGCCCAAAAACGCACTGCCTTGGTAAGCTTACTGCAACCAGTCCATGCTCACTGTCTTGGCGTTTCGGGGTCTCAAAACGAAGCTCCAAACTCCATCGGATGAGTCCCGCCTCATGGTCGAAACCTCCCTACCACCTTCGCAAGACTTGAAAGTGTGCTAGCACTGATTTCTCACCATGAGAGAAACCACTCTTGGCTCCCTTTGTTCACGCCATTTCTGGTTCCAAACCAGTGAACAATTCCTTCATTTGGGCGTAGAGAGAAGAGAGAGTTTTGAGAGAGAAGAAGAAGTTTGTGTATTAAGTTAAAAAATCATTTACCAAAAATCAATTTATATTATGCCATAATTTTCATTAAATTAATAATAAAATTATGACACATAACATGCAATGGCTTAGAGTGTCAAACACTCAAACTCCATGCAATGACATTGAGTGCAATGTACACAATCTACATGCAAAGCATTAGAATGACATGTGTCATGTGGGCCCCACACGTTTCAAATGAAAGTGGGGCCCACGTGCACTCACGCATTCGGGTTCGATATTCCAAAATACCGAGCTTACGTCGCGACGTTAATCAATCGAATTTAAATAAATAATTGCGCCTGGCGAAATTATTATTTACGTCGCTAACGAATTAATTCTAAATTAACTCGTTTGCCCGAATTAAAATCTGATTTTAATCCCGCGTCGAAATCTAATTTCGTCTAATATATCGAATATATTAATACATCGATTAATCCGAATTAATCGTTCTCTCTCTTTAGACGACATTTTATCCCGGATAAAAACTCTCCGTTATTAATCCTAGATTAATTTTCTCTTCTTCTGTATATCCCATATTATTCAAGAGTGCTAGTGGTGCGTCATCGGTGGGGATTATCGGGAAGCGACCCATGAGATCCCCGGATAATCTGGCAGTAAATACGGTCGTCGGAGTATCCGAATCACGTACGTACCAAGTACTACGTTCTACCGATTTACGAGACAAGGTCGACTCCTAGAAAAGCACCAAGTCTACCCAATTCTCCGGACATATCCATTAAGAATATTAAGATCTGTATCAAGAGTAGTATACTAATGTATTGTGCATATCGGCCCAGTATCGGATAGTCACGTGCTAGGGTGGGGCTGGATAAATGTGTTGCCCCGTCCGAAACACATATCGGATGTCTGGTAACTAGTCTCTATAA
>SKCR01003056.1:0-17142 GCA_019454045.1 Zanthoxylum bungeanum | reverse complement strand
GTATCTTAGACGAACTAAGGATGTATTCTTATGTTATGGAAAAAGAGAACTTGAGGTGACTGGGTTCACTGTTGCAAGTTTCCAAACCGATAAAGACGATTGTTAGTCGCAATAAAGGTATATATTTTGTTTGAACAAACTTAACAGTGAGCTGGAAATCTTCCAAGCAAGATACTGTTGTCGATTAAACAACAAAAGCGGAATACATTGTTGAGGCTGAGGCAGCAAAAGAAGTATTTTGGATCTATAAAATTCCTAATTGGATTAGGAGTAGCTCTGTTAGCAGTTGAGCTAGGCTACAACACAAGCGAAGGAACCACAGTCTCATCAATGATCCAAGTATGTACTTCAAACGGTTTCATTTGATTCGTGATATCATACATCGTGGCGATATCAAGATCAAAAGATCATTTTAGATGATAACCTTGCAGATCCGCTGATGAAAGTGATATCTCAGCAAAAGTTTGAGCGACTCATACATAGTTCAGGTGTTGGACACTTGAGTGATTGGCTATAGGCCAAGTGGAAGATTGTTGGACAATTATGACCAATAGCATCACTATTTGTAAAAGACATGTTGTTTTTGTACAAATTAACTATGCGACAAAGGAAATTGCTATTTTATCATTTTGTAATTGGATTAATTGGATATAAATGATAAAAGTCCATATGATTAGTATCAGATTAATAAGATATGATACAATATTAATCCATGAAAGGTTTAATAATTAAATATCCCTAGTGTCGTAGTATTATCGAGACTGGACATCGATAATGCGGAATAGGCTTAGTACACTTGTGCGCGTTATGGAAGCTTAACGACATAGTTTCATATATTTAAGTATTGGATACTTATGCAAGTGTGATTTGGGTTCTGTTAGCCGTTGGATCGGGAATAGATTCACTCTGGATAGACCCCTCATAGTCCCATTGGTAGTATGACTATGTGTCTAAGGCAATCCGAATAAGGGTAGGTGTATGTGGTCTTAACCTGAGACTTGCATCGCTATTACTTGCGGTAATAAATATACTTTGATTTTGGTCGTCCGGAGCTTTAACAGGTTCTATGTACGCCTTTTCTGGGTATACTAAGAATCGTAGTGTATTGGGTGTGATGTCAAGATGGAAGTATCACTTTAGTCTTATGGAGATGATGATCACGTAGGGATACAGAACTAGTACTCTTAAATGCTGCATCTATCGGGATAATATGACTAGGTCATGATTATCCGATTACAGAGACTAGTTGCTGATATGCTTCGTACGGGACAGACACAATTCTAGCCCTAGGGCTAGCATGTGACATACGATACTGGATAGCACTACGTAATACATTTGTATATTATGCCTGATACAAATTATATATTTCAGGTTGAATATTTCGGGAGAATTGGGTAGGCACGTCGCTTTGCTAGAAGCCAACCATATTTTGTAAATCGGTGAGAACGTGGTACGGGGTACGACGCATGGTTCGGATGGTCTGATGACCGTATTTACTGCCAACATATCCAGGGATATCTTGGGTCGCTTCCCAAATATCACCAATGACATTCTTAAAGAATTAATCTGGGATTAATTATGAGAGAGAATATTTAATCTTGGATTAATTACGGCAAGAATTAATCTCTGATTAATTATAAGAGAGGGAATTAATCTGGGATAATTACGACAACAATTAATATGTGATTAATTCGACTAGATAAGAGAGAACACAATTAATTTGGAATTAATCAGCAAAGTAAATTTAATAGTTGAATTGGATTTTACTATTTATTTATTTAATTGGGCTAAAATAATATATCGGGTATATTAATTGAAATTGGATTTCAATACGGAATTAAAATTGGATTTTAATTCAAGCGATCGAATTAATTTGGTATTAATTCGTAAGCGACTCCATAATAATTTTGCTAGCATTATTATTTAATTAAATTGGATTTAATTATTTAGCGACGAAAATTCATTTAGTCCGATTAAACGAACCGGACCTAAAGTGTGTTGTGTAAGCCAACTTGAATTTGGAATTCATAAATGGGTGGGACCCACAACTTACATAACATGTCACTATTTGTGATGGAACTAGTTGGTTACTTTAAAAGGGCATCTTTTTGGTCAAAAACACATACACTTTTGAAATAAGTTGGACTTACTATTCATTTTCTCCCTATACATTCTCTCTTTGCCGAATTGCTTCCCTTTGGAAGGGAAAATTTTGTTTCAATTTTGGACAAAGCTAGCACTTTGGGAGTCATCGAAAGGTGATAGGGAAACTCACCCAAGAGTTTTTTGAACTCAAAAGGAGGGCTTGGTGCTTCTACATCCATTGAGACACTAACACTTAAATCAATGTTTAGGATCATTGGCAAGTCTTAGAGACACTAACGAATAGGCAATCCAACTCCCATGAGTCTCTGACTATCTGACAATTGTAAATCTGATTTCATATATAAACTTATGCATGGAACCAAGGCCCGACTATATCAACATAAATGCATAACAATTTTCATACTAAATACTCAGTTTTAGTATACATTACAACTCTTACAGTGAATACTTATAGTGCATTACATATGTAATATTTACTACATGACACATGACATTTCCTGACTCTAACTAAACTGAACTCTATCTCTGACATGACCTGATGGATCGAAACACCCTAATGACTAGTATCCATCCTCTCGAGCTCGTCCTCTAGGAATAACGGTAAAACAAAACACTAGGAGTGGGGGGTTAGATCTTTTGAACGATCTAAGTGACTGGACAATTAAAATAGAAACTGATGTGCTATAATGAAAACTCATGGTTATAAAAACGAATCTGTCACCAGAAAAACATTTTTTTTTTAAAACTCTTTCTTTATCTAAGAACATACTTTTTCTGTGAAACTATGCTGAAAAGGCTTTTCTGGTAGTAAAACTCTAAGTTTAACTTTTCCTTCTAAAACTCTTTAGAAAACTATCATTTCTGAAAACGGTGTCTCTGAAAACTTTTTCTTTGGAAGTCTGTCACTGAAATCCATCTCTGAAAAACCTGACACATTGGGGCGTTACGTATCGTTGTCCCCCCACATGCCTAACTAGAGCCAGGAGTGCAAATCCATGACTTTGGGCCGTTACATATCGCCG
Source organism: Zanthoxylum bungeanum (assembly GCA_019454045.1). Classification (NCBI taxonomy): domain Eukaryota; kingdom Viridiplantae; phylum Streptophyta; class Magnoliopsida; order Sapindales; family Rutaceae; genus Zanthoxylum; species Zanthoxylum bungeanum. Next base: position 14,014 of record SKCR01003056.1, on the reverse strand, counting down.
TCCCTCAAAGCATGCCACTACTATCTCTGAAACTAGTGATCTTGGGGCGTTACGTATCACATTCCTCCAAGCCACTGAACTAGAATTGGGGGTACAGATCTATGCTACCCTCAAAGCTCTGAACCTAGGATCTAGGGGCATCTGTCATCGCTAGTCCTGAACTAGGATCTGGGGGCGTTACGTATCGCCGTCTCCCAGTCCTCTACATTTGCACATGTGATGTCCGTCAATTCCATGTCTGTACAAGTTACATACTGAGGTGGGTTTTTCCCCCATGCCTCGAAAACATAAAACCATGCTTTTGAAAATATCCATTTCTAAAACATTTATCGGAACATTCTTAATTACGATATAATGCAAAACAAAGTTGGCTAACGCCCTAAATGCGGAAAATGAAAGTCTAATATTTAAAACAATCATAATGTAAAATCAATTTAAGAAAAAATGTGTCCACTCACTGATTCAGAATTTGCCGGTGATGCCTTGCGATTGTTGCGGAACCGTATCTCTTGATGATAATCTAGAATTAGCAAAATTCGTGAGTACCAAGGTTGCAAATTATATCTTTACTTAACAAAATATATTTGTGATTCCTGATAACCCATCTTCGCTATGTTAGTAATATTTTTGGGTGGCCTAACAATTTTTACTACGTTTGTTCGAGGATCTCACAAGCTACTTCGCAAAACTACATATTATGCCCTCTTTCCATAAAATTTCAGTGCACCAACACTGACTTTGAAAATTCCGTGCGCTTAATCGGGGTTGAATTTGCAGCTGAAATTTTAATAGAATACTCGATTACGTGTCTATTTTATGTTAGCTTTTATGGATCGTGATTTAAATTCCTATAACTCAAGTCAAAGACTGAAGTTCAGGGGCTGTGGAACTGAAAAAAACAGGGCATAGGGGCAGCAAATAGCCTGACTTCAAAAATTCGGTCCGGTCTCATCTTAAGCCCAAAGTTCTAAATTTTGGATATGTTACTACCTTATATGTCTAGTTTATCTAAAAATTTACGCTTCATCAATCGGACATCACAATTGGACATACAAGTATATCTTTACAATCTGTCCGGAAAGCATCCTAACCCAACACTGTTACTTAACTTTCTCATTTCACCTTCTCATTTAATTCTTCCAAACCAGCGACCCTCAACAGAATTTGTAATATTAAAAGCACTATTCATAACCTATAAAACATGATTAATTTCTAATTTAGTTTGTAGTTTTAGATTTTGAACTTAAACTAAAACAAACTCATTTATTCTAAATATCACACAATCACAAAACAAACCCGGCCAACACATAATATATTTATAGACCTCATCCAATACTAATACTATCACATATGTAATCCTCTAATCTTCAACATTTCTCAAAATCCATCTCACCCCCATTAACCCAACACAAGCCATCATCAAGAATCATTACATCAACAAACATAAATTTCTAATAATGTTCATTCACATATAAGCCTCACCACATGTTTATATTTTCAAATCACTTCTCAAAATGCATACTACTAACTTTATCAATGCCAAATATACAATTCTCTTTGATAGGGTAAGGAAAGGTGCGGATTCGGGCATTTTATAATTCAAACTTAAAACTGAATTTAGAAGAAAGAAAAGGGATAGAGAGCTTACATGTCATGAGATATGCTTGGAAACACCACCAATTACTCCAAAAGTGGCATAAAAGAAAGAAAATGGAAAAGCTTCCTCCCTTCACGTTTTTGGCTTGCAAAGGGGATGAATGAATAGTACTTTATTTATAGAGAAAGAGCTGATTTTTTGTTTGAAAATGAATGGTCTACATTTTGCCACATCACACTATTCTAGCTTATTCCCGACTTTACTGTAGCTGTCCCGGTATTAACGGTTTTTGACCTACTTCGGATTCGAATTTGGGAAAATATTCAACAGAGAAGTTGTAGGTCTCTATCCTAGCTTTCCGAAGAGATAAGTTTCATAAATATTAGAGATCGTATGAAAAAGTTACGACCTGATTACTAAAGACTATTGGGATGGGAAGCAAGGTAAGTTATGCGTCGAAATTTCAAGGAATTTACCGAATGTCCTAAATGTCATTTTATTAGCACGTACTTGTTCGAACATAATTTATATCAAGTATTATGACTTTGAACCGTAATAGTCATCAGTCTTTGGTAACGTATAAGTTACTGGGGTCGCCGGATGTTACAAAATATCCCCCTCTTAAATTGGATTCGTCCTCGAATCCTCTTTTAAAACTAGAATTATGGAGTCTATCTAGATCTAAAATTCTTGATACTGAGCATCTTATCGCATTTCATATAATTCACATGCTATTCCTTATGTCACCCACTTTTTACCGTCTACATATTCATTCTCTACTCCGCTTTATCATTTATATAAAAACTTCTGACGACTTTCCATATGCTAATAGAACTATCCTGTTGGATTAGAATGATATGCCTTAGAAGTCATAACTAAGATTATACTCTTTTTCTGTCTGCTTGGACTTTACTTTTCGGTAAACTATTTCATATTATCTTAGTTCCATTATGAGTTAGCAACCAAAACCTTCGTCTAACTGACCGTTCATTCTCTAGCTAATAAGTATGCATTTCTATTCTTCTCGTCTTAATATTTGTTTCATGCATAACCTCTTGAATTCTTGATTGAATGGTAATTCCTAGTCCTTGTTTAATAAAATTCCTGCTGAATATTTAATACTACTGCCAAATTACAACTATTGTTATGCCTTACATAAATCACATTTTTAAACTTCTAACTATGCCCAACATTACTTGTCTGTATCTTCCCTTAGCGCTACTTAAACATCATAAGCCAATATTCATCTCTATAATTTAACTATTTAACTTTCTATTTTCTCACTAAGCTTCAACTGCTTAAGGGTTTGTTCTTTCAAGTTCTCACATCTCTAACTATCTGTGGGGCTTAGCACTTCATAATACAAGGTCAGATTCTTCAAGTACGTCTTGCTCACTAGTGTTATCTACTGAATGGATTTCGTACTAATGAGGTCAATCTGGGTAGTTACTTCATCTTGATTACGTGAACTAAAATGTAATAGAACTTTAGTTTCATTTCAATACTGAGAAATCTTGTTGTTACACCCTTCTGTCATTGCTTACTCAATATTCTCTCCTACTGTCACCGAACCTCGATAGTTCCTCTACTAAACCTTGACTTATTGACCTTATTGACATCTCTTCTGATCTCTTTCTATACCCAGAAGTTTCGTGATCTATGTATATGTTTCCTTACCAGAAGGATATCATCTCTACATGTCTCTAGCCCCGTCTAACGATAATCTTTTATGTCCAGAGTCACTACTAAACTAGTAATTTATATGTTCATTGCTTCATCTAGATAACTTTTCTTTTAAAACTCTAACTTGGAGATATTTTCCTCTTCCATTATGCTCTTGTACTATATTCAAAGGCTTTATGTTTCGATCTCCTTTAACTATATATAAACTTGTTTCTAGGAGTATCTCGAGGCGAACATGAAGGTCCATCTTTGTTGCTGTTGTCTGACTAGGGCAGGGAGGGTGGGGTTTGTCCTGGAGTTTCCTAGTTTCGGTATTCTCACTAATTACTCGTGCTGTGATTGCACGTGCTGTTTATCCATGAGCTTAGGACTCTCTTATCTGCATATCTGATGTTAGCTCCCAGTACTTTTGCTAAAGCCATCTGAATAATCTCTTTCAACTTTACTCATAATTTACCTCTGCTATTAGTCATACTACCTCTTACTAAGAACCTCCATAAAGCTCATCCTCTCTCAAACTCCTACCATACTCCCACTTTTATTATGTCTTTCTAAATTTTGCTATGCTACTTGACTTTCCTCCTTATCTCGGTTTCTTGAATCTCTTAAGTCCGTACTTCATTAGAAACTCCATATATTAATACACGTTATGGCATCGCTACCAATTCTTTGGCTTGGATACTACACTTTTACTAATCATGTATAATTTGGGTTTCTTACTTTTCTGTTGCTATACGTTGCTTATTTAGATTCCATACTCTTTTGAACCTTTACTTTCTTGGGGTTTATTTGTTCTTCTGTTCAACTATCTTACTATTTCGTGATTGTCCAGGTTGGACAATATGACCCATAAAGTCACTATTTGTAAAAGACATTGTGGTTTTTGTACAAATTAACTATGTGACAATGGAAATTGCATTTTATCACTTTTTAATTAAATTACTTGTATAAATAAATGATAAAAGTCATTATGATTAGTTCCAGATTATAAGATATGAGACAATATCAATCCACAAAGGTTTAATCATTAAATATCCCTAGTCGTAGTATTATTGAGACTGGACATCGATAATGCAGAATAGACTAGTATTGCACTTGTGCGTGTTATGGAAGCGTAACAACATAGTTCTCATATATTTAAGTATTGGATACTTAAGCAAGTGTGATAGGAGGTTGTGTTTACCGATGGTACGGAAACAGCTTCACTCAAGATATACCCCGCGGAATCCCATTGGTAGTATGACTATGTGTCTATGGGAATCCGCTTTAGGGTAGGTGTATTTGGTCTTAACCTGAGACTTGCATCGCTAGTACTTGTGACAATCAATACGCTTTGGTTTTGGTCGTCCGGGACTTTAATAGGTTTTGTGTACGCCTCTTCTGGGTTTTTTGAGAATCGTAGTGTATTGGGTGTGATGTCAAGACGGAAGTATCACTTCAGTCATATGGAGATGATGATCACGCAGGGATACAGAACGAGTTCTCTATTATGTTGCAACTATCAGGATAATATGACAAGGTCATGATTATCCGATTATAGAGACTAGTTGCTTGTGATATGATATATGCTTCGTACGAGGCAGACACTATTATAGCCCCAAGCCTTACATGTGACATATGATACTGGATCTCAATACGCAATACTACGTATACTACGCCTGTTATAGATTATATATATTCCTTAAAGAATATTTCTGGACAATTCGGTAGGCACGACGCTTTGCTAGAAGCCAACCATTTCTCGTAAATCGGTAAGAACGTGGTTTGGGGTACGCACGTATTTGGATAGTCCGACGACCGGATTTACTGCCAACATATCCAGGGATCTCATGGGTCACTTCCCGAAGATTCACCGATGACGTATGACTCGAACAAAATTAATCTAGGATTAATTACGGTGAAAATTTATCTGGTATAAAATTGAACTAGGAGAGAGAGAACGATTAATTCGGAATTAATCGATAAAATAATATATTGATATATTAAATGAAATTAGATTTCATAACGGAATTAAAATTGGATTTTAATTCGGGCGAACAGATTAATTTAGAATTAATTCGCGAGCGACTTTAATAGTAATTTTGCTAGGCATAATTATTTAATTAAATTTGATTTAATTACGTCGCAACGGAAAATTCGTGAATTCAGAATTAATGAACCCGAGCCCGGGATTTTTTTACGGGCCCCCTCAAATTTTGAATCAAGTGGGGCCCACATCAAGTCACTTTAGTGATGGAAGTCACATCAACTTTCGGTGATGTGAGTTAAGTCATTTTTTGGTGATGGGGGTGGTTGGGAACATTAATTGTAATTTTCCTTCCAAACATTTGCTTTTGCTTTTTGGAAAATCATATACCAAAATTTGGTTTTGACTTTTTTAATAAGTTGTAATTGGTTTAGAAACAAAAACACAAGCAAACCAAAAACTCTCCATTTTTCTTTCACATTGGCCGAAAACTACAAGAACACAAAGGACGATTTGTTACAAATTTTTCTTAGTGTTAGCACACCTAAAGATTCATACAAAGTTGATGGGGAAACCTTCCCATTGAGTTTGGAATCTCAAATCACTCTAGCTTGGAGCTCAACATCATTCAAAGAAAGCTTGGAGCATTTCAAAGGAAGCAAAATTTTATTATCAACACATCTTACCAACCGATCGTTGTAAGTATAATTCCACTATACTTCTTTATTACGTATTCACACTTTTATCATGCTTATATGTTCTTGGGAGGATCGTAGAGACCAACAATGGTATCAGATCATATTTTGAGCATGAAATGAAATTAGGGTTCTTAATATAAAATTTGGGTATTTTTTGATTTGAGCATAATTTGATCAAATTGTTTGTTTGAGTATGCTTAGATTATGTTAACTTAGAGTTATGCATGATCAATTTGATGAAAAATTTGTTGGATTAATTTTCCCAAAAAACATTAGCTTGGCCGAATGGTAGTAGAACCCTAGGTTATGGTGATTTTTTGTTTTTGAAATCATTGGATGTGTTTAAAGACATGATATATATTGATTTTTGATTTAATTGGATTGAAATAAAAATCGGATATAAAATCATCAAATTGATGTGACCAAAAGAGCATGAAAATGACTTGATTTTGTTTCAATAATGTTGGACATGTATTCATTATAATAAAGCATGATTAATTGATTAAATTAGTATTTTTAAAATGTTGATTTAAATAATTAATTATGGCTAAACACTTTAATTAATTAAATTATGAAATTTGGAATATTAGAATTTAATTAGTTAGGCTTAATTTGGAATTGGGCTAAAATTATTGTATTTGGGCCTAATAGGCTTAGTTGGGCTAAGTTGGTTTAGGACAATTGGATTGGATCTAAATTGGGCCTAAAACCATTCCATTAAGTCCAAATATAATAAATGGGCATTTTAAAATTTTATTGGGCCTAATGGGCAAAAATTAATTTTGTGGCAAAGGGTGATTCCTTATTGGACTTTGGTTGCCAAAGTCCATGCCTTAATAAATTAATTGAAAGCCCATTGTACTTTAATTAAATTGACATTGGATGTTAATTGGGCTTTGAGATCCATTAAGATTAGATTTAGAATCTAAGTCGTAAATGCACATTAATAAAGTGTAATTATTTAATTTGGAATTAAATAAGGAATTAATATTGAATACAAATTAAATCGAATTTCAAATTGTAGTTCGATATAATTCAAGAATTCGTACTTTGAGTATTTATTCTTAAATGAGTTGGACTCGCGCAAATCAAATCGTTGTTTGAACATTGGATGATCACTTAATTCAAAGATTAATTAATTGGATTAGATTGTATGAATAATGTATATCGGATGGATATTAGATGGGTGAGGGCATTTTTGGAAATTGTTGTAATAAATTTAGAATTTATTAAATTGGACCTGCATGTCCAGCCTTTATCTCTTGATTCTTGTAATTCTATTCTCACCAATTCCCCTCAATGTAATGAGGTTTCTTTATTGTATTATGTAATTGGGTAGAAGTTATAATAGTGCTAGCAGGGGAAAGTAAAGGGAGTTATTTTTTCTAGGAACAATTTGTGAGATATCCATCCGCATATCATTAGTAATTTATTTATCGCGCCTTATTATGCTTTTAGAATGCATGCTTAAGGGTTTTATGATGAGACCTAATCAAAGATAATTAATTGGTTGCCAATTACGCGAAAAACCCTCATCAAATATTAAGCGTTTTCCTTCCATTGAATTATTCATACTCAAGATCCAAGATTGGCACTGGTTTGTTGGCCAAAGTCAGGACCTTTATCCATCGCGGATGTGTTTGAATCATGAAGGATTTGTTCCATATCGTATGTCTTGCCCAAGTTTTGATTTGTTGGCCAAAGTCAAGATCACTTCTTGTTCATCGACATCGATTACGAAGCTTTCCAAGGTCAATGGGTCCCGCTTAACTGGAATCATTAAGCTTGTTGAGCCAAAGCCAAGGCTTAGTTGATTCAGAGGAAAAATGTTAGAAAAATATATTGGATATATTGGCATATATATTGTATATATGGTTCGGACTTGGAGGTCCACCTACCGGATCTAGGAATTGGATGAGATCCAATTGATCTTAGAGATCTACCTAGTTAAATATCATACAACTTGTTGGCCAAAGTCAAGGTTGTGTGTTATTTAACGGGATCCTAGCCCACTAGGAAAGTAGGTTTCCCGATCACTCATTAGAAGGTTAGAGGCTTGCCGAAAAATAGTGGGGAGCTAGTATTGAATTTGCAATTTCGTTCAAATACTTGGCATTACACGCTTTTAAATTATTTCGTCAATTAAATATTTATTAGTTGGACTAATATTCTATTATTTTTCTTGTAACAGTTGGACTGTACCCAAATATCATTAATTGAATAGTTTGACTATTGCAATTAAGATGGCTGGAAAGATCGGAGTTAGAGACATTATCATGGGAGAAAATGTCTTTAATGGCGCGAACTTTCCTGATTGGGATATGAACCTCAGGATTGTCCTGGAGGCTGAGAGGATGCTCTATACAATAAAGAGACCCAGAAATGAGCAGCCGCTTGAGCTTGAGCTTTGGAAGACTCATAGCTATGGCAACTCAACTCCTCAGTCCGTCATGCTCGCTGCGATGACCCCTCAATTTCGTCGCCAAAATAAGGGACTGGATCCCTATAATATGATGGAAAAATTGAAGGACCTTCATCGATCTAACCTTAGATCGCAAAGGTATGAATTGCAGAAAAAGCTTTTTCGCTCACGAATGTCAGATGGTACATCTGTTGAGCACCATGTTCCACAGATGATTGTTAACATTGAACAGCTAGGTCAACTAGGCATAACCTTTGAGGTTGAGACTTCTATAGTTTTGATCTTGCAGTCCCTCCTGATAGCTGGAGCGGGTTTATCATGAACTACAATATGATGAACCAAGACCATACTCTTGGAGAGATGATGGCAATGCTACGTGAAGCAGAAAAAAAGCTGATGAATGGCAAAAAGCTCGAGCCGCACTTCACTTCAACATCTTAGTATCTCAAGGCTTGGCCGAAGGTAACTAGAGGTGTAAAGAAGAAGAAGAAGAAGAAGGGCAAGGCCAAATCGTCAAAGTCTTCTGGGAAGGCTAAGCACAAATCCCAAGATTTATGCCTGTAGTGTGGCAAACGGGGTCACTGGATGTGTGACTGCCGTGAGTACAAGGCGCACATGAAGGAAATCAAAGCGGGCAAAGCACCGGCTTCAAATATGTTTGTTATTGAAATAAACATGTTTACTTCTAGTTTTAAAAATTGGATTTTTGATTCTGGTTGTGGTACTCACATATGTACTGATGTGCATGATCTACGGATTAGCAGGAGACTGGCCTCAGGAGAGATTGACCTCCGCGTTGGAAATGGGACTCGAGTCGCCGTTTTGGCCGTTGGGACATATATTTTGGAACTGCCATCGGGGCATGTACTTAATCTTTCAGACTGTTATTATGTACCTAGTTTGACTAGGAATATTATATCTGTATTTTTATTGGCCCAATGTGGCTATACTTTTGTTTTTAGAAACACTGGGTGTTTTATGTATAAAAATGATATGGAGATATGCAGTGCTGATGTGAATAATGGTCTTTATATTTTGAATATAAATCAATCTCAAACATATAATGTAACAAACAAAAGGCTTAAATTAAGTAACAAAGATGAAACTTATATGTGGCATTGTCGTCTTGGACACATTAACAAGACTCGCATATCCACACTTTCGAAGAGTGGGTATTTGGACGGATTTGATCCAAAATCATATGACGTCTACGAATCTTGTTTATTAGGCAAAATGCCTAAAACATCTTTTATCGGTAAAGCTGCACGTGTCACCGAACTGTTAGCACTCATTCATAGTGACGTAAGTGTGCCCATCTCTAGCCAGGCTAGAGGTGGATATGAATACTTTGTAACCTTTATGGATGATGCATCGCGTTATGGTTATGTGTATCTTATGAGATACAAGTCGGAAACCTTTGAGAAATTCAAAGAATTTCGACACGAAAATGAAAAATAGACCGACAAAAGTATTAAACCATTATGGTCGGACCATAGTGGAGAATACTTAAGCAATGAGTTTCTTGATTACGTGAAAGAGTATGGTATTCTTTCACAGTGGACTCCTCCTGAAACACCGCAATTAAACGGTGTGTCCGAACGGAGAAACCGAACTTTCTTGGACATGGTAAGGTAAATGATGAGTCGCACAGAGCTACCTATTTCCTTCTGGGGATATGCATTGAACAGTGAAATACTTATTTTGAATAAGGTTCTGTCAAAGTCCGTTCAACAAACTCCGTACAAGATATGGACAGGAAAGAAACCGGGTTTCTTATTCCTGAAGATTTGGGGTGCTGGGCGTACGTCAAACATTTTGACGGTACCAAACTTGAACCCAAATCGGATAAATTCCTATTTATATGATATCCTGGGGAAACCAAAGGATATTACTTCTATCACAATATGAGAATAAAATATTTGTTGCTCTACATGCAGTTTTCCTTGAGAATGAATTCATAAATACAGTGGATAATGAGAGGAAAGTAGAACTTGATGAAAATCAGAGTGATATTGTTCTTGGCACAGAATCCTTAGCGGAACATGACCAGTTTATCAGGGATGAGACTGTACCACAATCTTCGAATACACAAGAATCGCGTAGGTCGGAGAGAGTCAGAAAACGATCTGAGAGGTATGGGTTTCTGATATCACCTAATTGGATATTAATATTATTGAGGAAGACGAATCGGCTACGTATGAGGAAGCGATACAAGGTATCGACCCCGGTTTATGGCAAGATGCCATGAAGTCCGAAATGGATTCCATGTACACCAACCACGTTTGGACATTGGTTGATGCACCAGAAGGCGTAAAGCCTATTAGTTGGAAAAGGGTTTTCAAGAAGAAGACCGACATGTATGGCAACATACAAACGTACAAAGGTAGGCTTGTTGCAAAGAGGTATCGTCAACGACATGGTGTCGAGTACGATGAAACTTTTTCACCAATTGCCATTATTAAATCCATTCGGATTGTGCTTGCTATTACTGCATATTTCGATTACGAGATATGGCAGATGGATGTCAAAACCACTTTCCTTAACGGAAACTTTTTAGAGGATGTTTATATGCAATAGCCTGACGGTTTTTTCGTACCAAAACATGCGAACAAGGTTTTCAAGTTAAATCGATCCATTTATGGATTGAAGAAAGCATCGCGTTCTTGGAACCAACATTTTGATGAGATCATAAAAGATTATGATTTCGTTCTAAACGAGGATGATCCTTGTGTATATAAGAAGGTTAGTGGGAGTGCACTGACATTCATTGTCCGCTACGTTGATGAGGTATTGCTTATTGGCAATGACATTCCTATGCTACAATCGGTGAAAGCTTGGCTTTCATTAAAATTCTCCATGAAAGATATGGGAGAAGCAGCCTTTATTCTGGGAATAAAGATCCACCAGGATAGATCTCGAAAGCTGCTTGGACTCTCCCAGAGCACATATATTGACAAAGTGTTGAAGAGATTCAACATGGAACAGTCTAAGAGGGGACTGTTGCCAGTGTCACATGGTGTCACTCTATATAAGGACATGTGTTCTAAAACTGAAGATGAGAGAGACACCATGAGTCAGATCGCGTTCACCTCGTATTCGGATCGATCATGTATGCCATGATATGTACTTGACCTGATGTCTCGTATGCTTTGAGCATGTGTAGTGGCTATCAGGCCGATCCAGGTGATGGTCACTGGATGGCGGTTAAGAATATCCTTAAGTATCTTAGACGAACTAAGGATGCTTTCTTAATCTATGGAGATGGAGAACTTGAGGTAACTGGGTATAACCGATGCCAGTTTCCAACCAATAAAGACGACTGTAAGTCACAATCTGAGTACATATTTTGTTTGAACAACGGAGCAGTAAGCTGGAAATCTTCCAAGCAAGAGACTGTTGCCGATTCAACAGTAGAAGTAGAGTATATTGCTGCAGCTGAAGCAGCAAAAGTGGCAGTTTGGATCTGCAAATTCCTCATTTGATTAGGATTAGTTTCGTTAGCAGCTGAGTCTGTTCCATTGTATTGTGACAATAACGGGGCTATAGCGCAAGTTAAGGAACCGCAGTATCATCAACGATCCAAGTATGTTCTTCGACATTTCCATCTGATTTGTGAGATCACATACTGGTGATGCCAAGTTAGGTTTAGGCCAATTTGGTTGGATCCAATTGGGCCCAAAACCGCATCCATAAAGTCCAATTATGACTTAATGGACCTTAATTATTTAATTGGGCCTAATGGGCCAAATTAATTTAAAGTCTTATGGGGTAACTCCGGATTGGATTTTGTTATCTGTTGACCAAAAGTCCACGCCTTAAGAAATTAATTAAAAGCCATTGGACTTTAATTAAATAAACATTAGATGTTAATTGGGCTTTGAGACCCATAACGATTAAATTTGGAATTTAAATCGTAAAGGTTCATTAATTAAAGTGTAATATTCAATTTGGAATTGAATAGTGAATTAGTATTAAATACATGTTAAATTGGATTTAATGTTGTAGTTTAATTTAATTCAAGAATTCGTACTTTCAGTACTTTCGCAAAATGAGTTTGACTCGAGCAATAATCAATCATTGTTTGAACATTGGATGATCACTAATTATCAGATTAATTAATTGGATTAGATTGATTGATAACATGCTTGTATGAATACATGGTTGTGATGCATGAATAATGTATATCAGATGGATATTAGTCGGGTGGGACAATTTTGGAAATTGTAATAATTTGATTTATTATTGGACCTGCGTGTCCAGCCTTATCACCTCTATACTCTTTGTATTCTCTTCTCACCTATTCCCCTCAATGTAAATGAGGGTTTCTTTAGAAGTGTAGTGTAACGGGTAGAAGTAAATACATGTGCTAGCTTTGGAGAGAGAAAATGAGAGATTTGATCTAGGATCAATGTAAAGTATCCATCCGCATATCATTATTATTTTATTTCATATGCGCTTTATTATGTGTTTAGAATGCATGTTTAAGGGTGTATGAAGATGAGACCTTAACAAAGACAATAATTGGTAGCCAATTTGCACGCGAAAAACCCTCATCAAATATCATGCGTTTTTCCTTCCATTGAGTGATTCTTACTGAAGATCCGAGATTGGCATGGGTTATTGGCCAAAGTCAAGCCCTTGTCCGTCGAAGAAGTGTTTGAATCACGAAGTATTTGTTCCATATCAGTGTCTTGTCCAAGTTGTGGTTTGTTGGCCAAAGTCAAGACCACTTCTTGTCCATCGACATTGATTACGAAGCTTTCCATGGTCAATGGGTCACGCTTGACTGGGATCACTAGGTTTGTTGTGCCAAAGCCAAGGCTTAGTTGATTCAGAGGAAAAGGTTAGGTAATACATAGATGTATTGGCATATATAAGATATATGTTTAGGATTTGGATATCCGCCTACTGGATCTAGGAATTGGATGAGATCCAATTGATCTTCGAGATCTACCTAGTTAATTATCATACAATTTGTTGGCCAAAGTCAAGATTGTGTGATATTTAACGGGATCCTAGGCCACTAGGAAACACGGTTTCCCGAGTACTCGATAGAGGGTTAGAGGCTCGCCGAAAAATAGTGGGAGGCAATAATTGAATTTGCAATACTCGTTTCATTACTCTCTATATGCGCTCATTCAAATTATTTCGTCGTTAGATTAAATGTTAGTTGGACTAATAGTTTAAATTGTTGTTTTAATAATCAGTTGACTGTATTATATTTGATTATATATATTGGATTATATTAATCAATATTTTGAATTAATTAATTTCAGTTACAGTTGATTTTATAGTTGGACTATAGTAATCAATGTAATTGAGGTTAATTAATTTAGATTATATTTGATTATATAGTTGGACTATTATAATCATTATAATAATAGTACCACAAATCGTTGATTAAATAGTTGGACTATTAGAATCAAGATATAAAAATGAAAGATTAGTGTTTAAGACATAATCCTGGGTGAAAATGTATTTAAAAGAATTTAATTTCAAATTGGGAATAAATTTCAGGATGGTCCTGGAAAAATAATAAGTTATTTTATTTGATAAAATACGTATTATGCCTAAGCCCAGAGTTAAGCAAATAGTAGAGAGCATAATCTTTGGAAGATCATGTAATGATAACTTAAGTGCTTAATCCA
>SKCR01003055.1:0-25015 GCA_019454045.1 Zanthoxylum bungeanum | reverse complement strand
CGTGTCCAGTCTATTACCTCTTTTCTCATTGTATTTCTCTTCTCACACCTATTCCCCCAATGTAAATAAGGTTTCTTTAGAAGTGTTATGTAATTGGGTAGAAGTAAGGATATTGCTAGCGGGGGAGAGGAAATGGAGAGATTTGTTCTAGGAACAAATTGTGTTAGATATCCATCCGCATATCATTATTAATTTATTTATCGCGCCTTATTATGCTTTTAGAATGCATGTTTAAGGGTGTATGATGAGACCTAATCAAAGATAATTAATTGGTTGCCAATTACGCGAAAAACCCTCAACAAATATTAAGCGTTTTTCCTTCTATTGAATGATTCATTCTCAAGATCCAAGATTGGCATTGGTTTGTTGGCCAAAGTCAAGGCCTTTGTCCATCACGGATGTGTTTGAATCATGAAGGTTTTGTTCCATATCGCATGTCTTGTCCAAGTTGTGATTTGTTGGCCAAAGTCAAGATCACTTCTTGTCCATCGACATCGATTACGAAGCTTTCCAAGGTCAATGGGTCCCGCTTAACTGGAATCATTAAGCTTGTTGTGCCAAAGCCAAGGCTTAGTTGATTCAGAGGAAAAAGGTTAGGGAATATATTGGATATATTGGCATATATTAGATATATGTTTCGGACTTGGATGTCCACCTACTGGATCTAGGAATTGGATGAGATCCAATTTATCTTAGAGATCTACCTAGTTAAATATCATACAGCTTGTTGGCCAAAGTCAAGGTTATGTGTTATTTAACGGGATCCTAACCCACTAGGAAACAAGGTTTCCCGAGTACTCAATAGAGGGTTAGAGGCTCACCGAAAAATAGTGGGAGGCAAGTATTAAATTTGCAATTTCGTCTAGATACTTGCCAATACGCGTTCATTTCAATTTTTCATCATTACATAAATATATTAGTTGGACTAATATTTAATCGTTGTTTTAAATTAAACAGTTGGACTGTATTCAAACTACTTCAAATTATAGTTGATTATATAGTTAGACTATAGTAATCATTATATTTAATAGTACCCGAAATCGTTGATTGGATAGTTGGACTATAGCAATCAAGATAACTGAAAGATTAGTGTTTAAAACATAATCCAATGAGAAAATGTCTTTAAACGGCTTTAATTTTCAGATTAGGAATAGAACCTCATGATAGTCTTAGGAGCTGAGAAGTTATTTTATTTGATAGAATTACATCTTGGGACTAAGCTCGGAGTTGAGCAAATAGTAGAACATGATCTTTGGAATATTCATGTGATGATAACTTTAGTGCTCAATCCATTTTGCATAATGCAATGACACTTTAATTTCGTCATCAGAATTAAGGATTAGATCCTTGTACCATGATGATGAAATTAAAGATCTTCATAGATCTATTCTGAGATCTCAGAAGTACAAATTGCATAAGAAGCTCTTTAGCTCGATTATGTCAGAGGGTAACATTTGTCGAGCACTAGGTGTCGCAAAGATTTGATCTTATAGTCTCTACCCGAAAGCTGGGGCAGGTTCATTATGAACTAACAGTAAAATCTTGGAGAGTTGATGGCTATGCTCTAGGAGGCACAGCCAAAGCTTCTAAATAGGGCAAAGACTAAATCATCACAGTCTTCTAGGAAGACAGAGGACATATCCCAAGACGTCTACCTAAACTGTGGCAAATGGGGTCACTGGATGCGTGACTGCCGTATGGATAAGGCAGACATGAAGGAAGTGAAGGCGGGGCAAGGCTCCGACTTCAAATATATTTGTCATAAACATGTTCGCTATTAGTTTCAAAACTGGATATTTTATACTAGATGTGGTACATAAGATATCTACTGATGTTCGGAATCTGCTGTTTAGCAGGATACTGACTTTAGTTGAGATTGATCTGCGAGTCGAAAACGAGACGAGAGTCGTTGTTTTAACCGTAGAGACCTAAGTTTAGGAACTACCCTTTGGGTATGTACTTAAATTAGGAAACTGTTACAATGTAACTAGTTGACTAGAAACATTATCTCTATATCTAAGTTTAACCCGTTGCGGGTATACCTTTATATTCTAGAACACTAAAGTGTTTTATTCTAAAAAGATGATATTGAGATAAAACCATTAGATGATGTGAATAACAGTATTTATACTTTGAATATAAATGAATCTCAACTATGACATGACAAACAAATAGCTCAAACTGAATTAATCAGATGAGACTTATTTGTGGCATTGTTGTCTGGGACACATTAACAAGACTCGTATATCCACACTTTCGAAGAGTAAGTACTAGGACGGATTTGATTCTAATTCAAATGACGTCTACGAATCAGTTTATTAGGCAAAGTGCCTAAAACACCTTTCACTTGGTAAAAGTGTAAGTGCCACCGATCTATAAGCCCTCGTTCATAGTGATGTAAGTGGGCCCATGTCTAGCTAGGCTAGAGGTGGATATGAATACTTCACAATCTTTAAGATGTGTCATCGCGTTACGGTTACGTGTTTCTTCTGAAACACGAATCAGAAACTTTTGATAAATTCAAAGAGTTTCGAAACGAATTAGACAGACAGATCGACTAAAAGTATTAAACCGTCACTGTTAGACCATGGTGGAAAATACTTGAGCAATAAGTTTCTCAAATATTCGAAAGAGTATAGTATTCTTTCATAAAGGACTTCTCTCGGAGTTCCTAAATTTGACGGTGTGTCCGAACAGAGAAACCGAACTTTGTTGGACATAGTTAGGTTAATTATGAGTCGCTCTGAGCTACCATTTTCCTTATAGGGATACTTATTAAACAGTGCAATACTTATTTTGAATAAGGTTCCATAAAAATCTGTTAGACAGACTTCATATTAGATATGAACAGGAAAGAAACTGGGTTTTCTAATTCCTGAAGATTTGGGCATGCTAGGCATATGTTTGGATGATACCAAACTAGACCCAAATCGGATAAGTGCCTAATTTGTAGGTTATCCTAGGGAAACCAAAGTATAGTACTTATACAACTCACAAGAGAACAATTTAATTATTGCTCTTCATGCGGTTTTCCTAAGAGGAATACCTATATGCAGTGGTAAATGAGAGGAAAGTTAAACTCGATGAATATCAGAGTAATACTGTTCCAGGCAACCGATTCCTTAACAGAACACAAACAGTTCATCATGGATGAAACTGTACCATAATATTCGAATACACAAGAACCGCGCAAGTCGGAGAGAATCAGAAAACAACCTGGGAGGTATGGGTTTCCGATCTCACCTCGTAAATGTTGGGTTTCTAAGGTCAAACCAAGATCGATTTAAGCGTAGTATGAAAACATGTGAATACAACAAAGAAGTATGGCGGAATCATACTTACGTTGATCGGATTTTGATGCGATGAACACAAAATCTTTTTGCTCCTCCATGAAGCTCTCGGCTTTCTCATCTTTTGTGCTCTATTGGTGTTCTTCAAGCTCCAAGCTTTAAGATGAGATTACATGCTCAAAGGTTTGTTTCCCTATCACTTTTGGATGACTCTTCATGTGCTAGCATGGAAAAATTTGATACAAATCTTCCTTATTCCTTCTGTTATTCTCGGCCTTTGCCAAGAAATTGAGTGAAATTTTGGCCCTTGGTCGTGAGAGGGAGAGAGATGAAGAGAAGTTGTGTTTTTGTGTGTTGTGTATATGGTATTTTGATTTTCAAAAAACAAATACCAATTCAATTCTTTTCCAAAAAGGAACAAGGTAATTAAGCCTTCCAACAACTCATATCACTCATGAATAGTGACTGGCATCACATTACTCAAAGTGACAAGACATCCATCACTTGAATGACTAATGATTTGACGCTTGATGTGACTTGTGGGCCGCACTGAAATTTGAAATGCAAGTGGGCCCGCAAACAATCCCGAGCTCGGGTTCGCTAATTTCGAATTAATGAATTTTCCGTTTGCGACGTAATTAAATCAAATTTAATTAACTAATTATGCCTAGCAAATTACTATTCATGTCGCTAACGAATTAATTCTAAATTAACTCATTCGTCCGAATTAAAATCTAATTTTAATTCCGCGTCGAAATCCAATTTCGTATAATATATCGAATGTATTATTTTATCGATTAATTCCAATTAATTGTTATCTCTCTTCAAATAATTATTTTATCCCAGATAAAATATCTCCGTAATTAATCCCAGATTAATTTTCTCTCTCTAATAATTAATCCTAGATTAATTATGTGTGAGTCATACGTCATCGGTGAATCTTCGGGAAGCGTAGTACTAGGTACGTACGTGTTCAGATAGTCCGACAATCGGATTTACAAGACATGGTTGGCTTCTAGAAAAACACCGTGCCTACCCAATTTTCCAGAAATATTCTTAAAGGAATATGTAATCTTTATCAGGCGTAGTATTGGTTATTATCTAGGTCCCAAGATCAAACAAGCAATGAAAACAATGCGTGAATACATCAACGGAGGTAGCGGAATACTCACATCGATCGGTTGAGTCGATTTGAAGGCGAATCAAGCCCAAAATGCTCACTGCCTTAGGCGCCACTGGTGGCAGTCCACTGCCTTCCAAATCTGAAATTTGAGATGCGAAACGGAGCTCCAAGCCTCGTCCGATGGATCCCGGCTCATGGGCGAACCTCCCTACCACCTTCGCAAGACTCGTAAGTGTGCTAGCACTTGGATTTTCACCATGAAAACCCACTCTTAGCTTCCCTTTGTTCACGCCATTTGGCTTCAAAAACCAGTCCATATTTTTCTGTTTGGGCGTGAGAGAAGAGAGAAAAAGAGAGAGATGAAGTTGTGTATAGTCTTGGTTAAGCTTTTCCAAAAGCCTTTTATTTTTTCAGAAAAAATCTAAAACAATTACTAATGAATTAAATCAAATCCAAAAAGTAAATGCTTTTCCCTCCACAACACTATTACACCAACTTACATCAACTATTCACATGTCACTTTAATAAAGTGATGTGATGCAAGTCAATCCATCAATCCATCAATCAATCCATCAATCAATCAATCAATCAATCACTCAAAGTGACTTTTGATTTGACGCTTGATGTGGCGATTGATTTGACGCTTGATGCGACTTGTGATGCCGCACTCGTATTCGAAATACGAATTCGCTCACAATCACACTCGGGCTCGGGTTTGCTAATTCTAAATTAACGATTTTTCCGTCGCGTCGTAATTAAATGATTACGCCTAGCGAATTCACTATTCACATCGCTAACGAATTAATTCTAAATTAATTCGTTCGCCCGAATTAAAATCTAATTTTAATTCCGCGTCAAAATCTAATTTCATTTAATATATCGAATATTAATTTATTGATTAATTCCAAATTAATCGTTATCTCTCTCTAGACGATATTTTATCCTAGATAAAATATCTCCGTAATTAATCCTAGATTAATTTTCTCTCTCTTCTATATAATCCCAGATTATTCAAGGGTGCGAGTTGTGTGTCATCGGTGGATTATCGGGAAGCGACCCTATGAGATCCCCGGATAAGTTGGCAGTAAATACGGTCGTCGGAGTATCCGAATCACGTACGTACCAAGTACTACGTTTTACCGATTTACGAGACAAGGTCGACTCCTAGCAAAGCACCAAGTCTACCCAATTCTCCGGACATATCCATTTAAGAATATTAAGATCTGTTATCAAGTGTAGTATACGATTGTATTGTGTGTATCGGCCCAGTATCGGATAGTCACGTGCTAGGGCTGAGGCTGGATAAGTGTCTACCCCATCCGAAGCACATATCGGATGCCTGGTAACATAGTCTCTATAATCGGATATTCATGACCTGGTCACAATATCCCGATTGGTGCGCAACACAAGAGCACTAGTACCGTATCCTGCGTGACATCATCTCCAATATGACTGAAGTGATACTTCCGTCTTGACATCACACCCAATACACTACGACTCTCTGATAAACCCAGAAGTGGTGTACGCAGAACCGGTTAAAGCCCTGTACCACCAAGACCAAAGTCTATCGATTATCGTAAGTATTAGCGATGCAAGTCTCAGGTTAAGACTATACACACCTACCTTGATTTCGGCCTCCCATAGACACATTGTCATAATACCAATGGGATTCCGAAGGGTCTATCCAGAGCAAAGCTGTTTCCCGTACCATCGGTGAAACACGACCTCCTATCGCACTTGCATAAGTATCCAATACTTATATAAATGAGAACTATGCTGTTGTGCCCTCACAACGCACACAAGTGCAATACTAGCCTATTCCGCATTATCGATGTCCAGTCTCGATAATACTCCGACTAGGGATATTTAATGATTAATCCTTCGGGGACTGATACTGTCTCATATCATTCTCAGTCCAGGAACTAATCGCAGGGACCTCTATTCATTTATATATCTATGGTGATCTAATCACAAATGATGAGAGTGCAATTTCCTTGTCACATAGTTAATTTGCTACAACAACACAATGATCTGTGCAAATAGTGATGCTATGGGTCATTTTGTCCAACAATCTCCCACTTGGCACGTAGTGAGTCACTCAAGTGTCCCACACCCGAACTATATACGGTTCGCTCAAATTGCTGAGGAAAGGTTTTCGTCAGTGGATTTGTTTGATTATCGTTTGACGCGATTTACACGATCATCACATCGCCACGATGTATGATCCGAACGAAGCAGATGATATAGAAGTATATATCTGGATCATCGATGAGACCTTTAATTCCTTAGTCTGTGCTGACGCCTAGCTCAGCCGCTAACAGAATTATATCTAATCCTAATTAGATTTATTTTCGATCTAAATGGCTTCTTTTGCTGCCTTAGCTGCAGCAATAATCCGCATTTGTTGTTTATTCGGCAACAGTTATCTTGCTCGGAATATTTCCAGCTCACTGTCCCAGTGTTCAAACTTTATAGTACCGTAGTATTTAATGTTTTGAAACTTGCAGCGGTGATCCCAGTCACTTCAAGTTCTCCTTCTCCATAGTTTAAGATAGCATCTTTAGTTCTCGATACTAACAGAGTTCTTAATCTTCAATCCAGTGACTGTCACTTGGATTGACCCGATTGTGACTCCATATGCTCGAAGCGTATGAGACACCCTATCAAGTACATTTTAAATGTACAATTTCCCAGAGAGTGTTAACAACTCCAAATCTATCCCAGTAGATCTTTATTCCTTGAATAAAGGTTGTTACTCCCCAGAATTCTACGGAGAATTTCTATGAAAGCCAAGCTTTCAACAATTGCTTTAATGGAATTTAACTGTCAGTGCGCTCTCCCACTAACCTCCTATATACACAAGAATTATTCCGTTTTGAGTCAAATCATAAATCATTATGATTATTTCAAAACGACTCAGTTCCAAGAACCTTATGCTTGCTTCAATCCAAACATGGATCGAATAACCCGCAAACCTTGTTTGTCGGTTATACAAAATCGTCAGGATGTTGTAAACATTCTCCAAAAGGTTTCCTTTTCAGGAAAGCGATTTTGATCTAAACTGACACATTTCATAAATGAAATACGCAGTTATCAACAAGCATCTTCAAAATGGATTTACCATGGCAACAGGTAAAAGGTTGAACCGTTATTAACACAATGTTGATAACGATACCTTTCCGTCAAAAGCCCAGCTTTGTACGTTGGTATGTTGCCTTCCATGTATGTCTTCCTTGAAGACGTTAATGTACCAATAGGCACAATGCCTTGTGGTACAACAACTAGCATTCAAAATAGTTGTTATACATGGAATCCATTTCGGACTCATGGCACTTTGCCATAACAGGGAGTTGATACCTCGTATCACTTCCTCAAAACGTAGTCGGATGGTACACCTTCATAAGATTGACATCTTTATGAGGTTAGATCAGAAACCCATACCCTAGGTTGTTTTCTGACTCTATCCGATCTACGAAGTTCTTGTGTATTTGAAGATTAATGGTATAGATTCATCATAGATGAACTATTTGTGTTCCATTAAGGACTTCGTGCCTTGAACAGTATTACTCCGATTTTCATCGAGTATCACTATCCTCCCACTTACCACTGCATATCGGTATTCCTCTCAGGAAAAACCGCATGGTGAGCAACATCACATTGTTCTCATGTGAGATTTACAAGTACTATACTTAAGGTTTCCCTTAGGATAACCTATATTGGCACTTATCCAATTTGGGTTCTAGTTTGGTATCATCCAAACGTTATGCCTGGCATACCAAAATTATTAGGAGTGAGAAACCCTCGTCTTCTCCTGTTCATATCCTATATGATATATGTCAAACAGATTTATATGGAACCTTATTCTAAATAAGTTTTGCACTGTTAATACATATCCTATTAAAGGAACAGTAGCTCAGAGCGACTCGTGATAAACCTTATCATGTCCAACAAAATTCGGTTTTAGTTCGGACACACCGTCTAACTGACGTGTCTCGGGAGGAGTCCTCCTATGAAAGAATACCGTACTCTTTCATGTACGTATAAAACTTACTGCTTAAGTATTTTCCATTACGGTCTTACCGTGGCGGAATGATATGATACTATAGCCGATCTGTTAATTTACTTCGTGTCGAAACTTCAAAGTTTACGATCTGTGTTCTTCAAAAGAAACACATAACCACAACGTGATGCTACATCTGTCAAGGTCACGAAATATTCATGTTCACATCTAGCCTAGCTAGATATGGGCCCACTAACTTCACCATGAATAGGGCTAACAGATCGGTGGCCCTTATACTATTACCAAGTAAATAGTATTTTAGGTACTTACCTTATAAACTAAATTCGCAGACCTTATTTGAATAGTCAAATCAGTCCTAGTACCCACTCTTCAAAAGTGTGGATATACGAGTCTCGTTAATTGTGTCCTAGACAACAATGCCACAAATAAGTCTCTATTGATCAAATCAATTTGAGCTATTTATTTGTCATTTTATATGTTTAGATTTTATTTATATTCAAAATATAAATACTGTTATTTACATCTAATGTATTTATCTCAGTATCATCTTTATATAATAAAACACTTAGTGTTCTATAATATAAAGGTTTTATCCGTAACGGATTAAACACTGATATAGAGATAATGTCTCTAGTCAAACTAGTTACATTATAACAGTTCTTAATTTAAGTACTTAGGTATCTACGGTCGAAACAGGACTTTCGTCCCGTTTCCGATTCGCAGAGAAATCTCGGCTTGAAGTTAGTATCCAGCTCATAGCGGATTCTGAACATCATACATATATATTATGTACCACACTAAGTATTTTAAAATCAATTTCAATACTAGTAGTGAACATAACTTTGACAAATATTTTAAAGTCAGAGCCTCGCCCTTTCTTTAATTCCTTCGTGTCTGCCATATCCAAATGGTAGTCACTTTGGGATATGTCAATTCTTTTCAATATTTCACAAACCTTTGGCCAAGCCTGGGTTTTAGAAATCGAGATGTGCACCTTGTGCAACTTGCCCAATTGCAAACTTTGACTTCTCTCTACTAGAATAGTCAAATCAATTCTCTAAGAATTATTAATTGCAATTTAATATTTTTAAATCTAAAGATAGATTTATGATAAGTATAGTAATTAAGCACTAAAGTCATCATCACATAAATCTTCCAAAGATTTTATGCTCTACTTATTTGCTTAATTAGGGCCTAGATATAACAAGTTATTTTATCCAATAAAGTAACCTATTATGAATTCCCAATGAAAATTAAATCATTTAAACATTTAATCCAAGGATTATATATTTTAAATATTCAACTTTTCAATTCTTCTTGATTTCAATAGTCCACTATTTAATCAATTTAATAAGGTACTAGTTTATAATGATTACAATAATCCAATTATTTAATCAACTATAATTTTAATATTGATTACTATAATCTAATTATAAATCAACTATCATTTTAATTCAATTATATTGATTACTATAATCCAATTATAAAATCAACTATATATGAATGAGTTTGTATATAGTCCAACTATATATATTTTTAAAACAACATAAATATTAGTCCAACTAATACTTTTGATTAATATGACGAGTAAAAAATAGATGAGCGCTTTAGCGAGTATTCGAACGAATGTTGCAAATTCAATACTTGCCTCCCACTATTTTTCGTCGAGCCTCTAACCCTCTGTCGAGTACTCGGGAAACCGTGTTTCCTAGTGGGCTAGGATCCCGTTAAATATCACACAATCTTGACTTTGGCCAACAAATTGTATGATAATTAACTAGGTAGATCTCGAAGATCAATTGGATCTCATCCAACTCCTAGATCCAGTAGGTGGACATCCAAGTCCCAAACATATATCTTATATATGCCTATACATCGAATGTATACCCTAACCTTTTTCCTCTGAATCAACTAGGCCTTGGCTTTGGCACAACAAACCTAGTGATCCCAGTCAAGCGCGGACCATTGACATGGAAGCTTCGTAATCAATGTCAATGGACAAGAAGTTGTCTTGACTTTGGCCAACAAACCACAACTTGGACACGACACCGATATGGAACAAAGCCTCGTGATTAAAACACATCTTCGACGGACAAGGGCTTGACTTTGGCCAACAACCCCTGCCAATCTCGGATCTTGAGCAAGAATCACTCAATGGAAGGAAAATAAACGCTTGATATTTAACGAGGGTTTTTCGCGTGCAAATTGGCTACCAATTTAATTATCTTTGTTAAGGTCTCATCATCATACACCCTTAAACATGCATTCTAAATACATAATAAAGCGAGTATGAAAATAAATAATAATGATATGCGGATGGATACTTACACATTGATCCTAGATCAAATCTCTCCCTTTCTCACTCAAGCTAGCACTTGTATTACTTCTGCCCATTACACTGCACTTCTAAAGAAACCTCATTTACATGGAGGGGAATAGGTGAGAAGAGAATACAAAGAGAATGAAGGTGATAAGGCTGGACACGCAGGTCCAATTTAATAAATCGAATTTTATTACAACAATTTCTAAAATTGCCCACCCATCTAATATCCATCCGATACATTATTCATTCAACACAACCACGTATTCACACCATAAGCATGCTATCAATCAATCTAATCAATTAATTAATCTGATAATTAAGTGATCATCCAATGTTCAAACAACGATTTGATTTTGTTCGAGTCAAACTCGTTTTTGCGAATAAGTACTTAAAGTACGAATTCTTGAATTAAATTAAACTACATCATTAAATCAAATTTAACATGTACTTAATACTAATTCACTATTCAATTCCAAATTAAACATTACACTTTATTTAATAAACCTTTTACGATTTAAATTCCAAATTTAATCGTAACGCGTCTCAAAGATCGATTAACGTCCAACGTCAATTCAATTAAAGTCCAATGGGCTTTTAATTGATTTCTTAAGGCGTGGACTTTTGGTCAACTCGGGTCAAACCGATAACCAAAGTCCAATCCGGGATTTACCCCATAAGCCCATAAATCAATCTTGGCCCATTAGGCCCAATTGAACTTTAAAGGTTCATTAGTCACATTTGGGCTTTATGGTTAAGGTTTTGGGCCCAATTGGATCCAATCCATTTGGCCTAAACCCAACTTGATAAAATCAAGCCCAATAGGCCCAAATACAACATTAGAAGCCCAAATCCAATTTAAGCCTAAATAATTAAATTTCATGAATCCAATTCCGCAATTTAATTACCTAAAGTGCATTATATGATTAATCAACTAAATCAATATTTCTAAAACACCGAATTAGTCCAATTAATCATGCTCATTATCATTATCATATGTCCAACACATAAATGAAAAATCAAACCCATTACATGCTTTTAATGCTCTCGGCCAAGGGAGGGATTTTTATCCGATTCGAATTCAATCCAATTAATTTCACAATCGATATTAAATCCTTATCCCGAATGATTTCCAATACATCCAATGTTCAAAAATCAAAAGATACCAAGACATTAGGGCATAATTCCATTCGGCCAAGGTGATCAATTTGGGGATTTTATGTTCAATTCAAAATCCAATCCAATTAGTTTCAATTAACATTATCCTAAATGATTCCAACTCATCAAATGAATCAAAAACAAAAATTCCAAGAATTCCAAAATGATCATCATATTCGGCCAACATGATATTTTTGGGGAAAATTATTCCAAATCAATTTTCAACAAATTGGTCCAACCAAAATGAAATTAAACATGTTATAAGCATACTTAAACAATCAATTTATTCAAATCATGCTCAACAAACATTTACCCAAATTTTTAAGCCCTACATTTTTCATGCTTGAACCTAGGCTCTGATACCATTATTGGTTATTATCTAGGTCCCAAGATCAAACAAGCAATGAAAACAATGCGTGAATACATCAACGGAGGTAGCGGAATACTCATATCTAACGGTTGAGTCGATTTGAAGGCGAATCAAGCCCAAAATGCTCACTGCCTTAGGCGCCACTGGTGGCAGTCCACTGCCTTCCAAATCTGAAGTTTGAGATGCGAAACGGAGCTCCAAGCCTCGTCCGACGGATCCCGGCTCATTGGCGAACCTCCCTACCACCTTCGCAAGACTCGTAAGTGTGCTAGCACTTGGATTTTCACCATGAAAACCAACTCTTAGTTTCCCTTTGTTCACGCCATTTGGCTTCAAAAACCAGTCCATATTTTTCTGTTTTGGGCGTGAGAGAAGAGAGAAAAAGAGAGAGATGAAGTTATGTATAGTCTTGGTTAAGCTTCCAAAAAGCCTTTTATATTTTTCAAGAAAAATACTAAAACAATTACTAATGAATTAAATCAAAAATCCAAAAGTAAATGCTTTTCCCTCCAAACACTATTACACCAACTTACATCAACTATTCACATGTCACTTTAATAAAGTGATGTGATGCAAGTCAATCCATCAATCCATCAATCAATCAATCAATCAATCACTCAAAGTGACTTTTGATTTGACGCTTGATGTGACGATTGATTTGACGCTTGATGCGACTTGCGATGCCGCACTCGTATTCGAAATACGAATTCGCTCGTAATCACACTCGGGCTCGGGTTCGCTAATTCTAAATTAACGATTTTTCCATCGCGTCGTAATTAAATGATTACGCCTAGCGAATTCACTATTCACGTCGCTAACGAATTAATTCTAAATTAATTCGTTCGCCCGAATTAAAATCTAATTTTAATTCCGCGCCAAAATCTAATTTCATTTAATATATCGAATATATTAATTTATCGATTAATTCCAAATTAATCGTTATCTCTCTCTAGACGCTATTTTATCCTAGATAAAATATCTCCGTAATTAATCCTAGATTAATTTTCTCTCTCTTCTATATAATCCCAGATTATTCAAGAGTGCGAGTTGTGCGTCATCGGTGGATTATCGGGAAGCGACCCATGAGATCCCCGGATAAGTTGGCAGTAAATACAGTCGTCGGAGTATCCGAATCACGTACGTACCAAGTACTACGTTTTACCGATTTACGAGACAAGGTCGACTCCTAGCAAAGCACCAAGTCTACCCAATTCTCCGGACATATCCATTTAAGAATATTAAGATCTGTTATCAAGCGTAGTATATGATTGTATTGTGTGTATCGGCCGAGTATCAGATAGTCACGTGCTATGGCTGAGGCTGGATAAGTGTCTACCCCGTCCGAAGCACATATCGGATGCCTGGTAATATAGTCTCTATAATCGGATATTCATGACCTGGTCACAATATCCCGATTGGTTGCGCAACACTCAAGAGCACTAGTACCGTATCCTGCGTGACATCATCTCCAATATGACTGAAGTTATACTTCCGTCTTGACATCACACCCAATACACTACGACTCTCTGATAAACCCAGAAGTGGTGTACGCAGAACCGGTTAAAGCCCTGTACCACCAAGACCAAAGTCTATCGATTATCGTAAGTATTAGCGATGCAAGTCTCAGGTTAAGACTATACACACCTACCTTGATTTCGGCCTCCCATAGACATATAGTCATAATACCAATGGGATTCCGAAGGGTCTATCCAGAGCGAAGCTGTTTCCCGTACCATCGGTGAAACACGACCTCCTATCGCACTTGCATAAGTATCCATTACTTATATATATGAGAACTATGTCGTTGTGCCCTCACAACTCACACAAGTGCAATACTAGCCTATTCCGCATTATCGATGTCCAGTCTCGATAATACTCCGACTAGGGATATTTAATGATTAATCCTTCGGGGTCTGATACTGTCTCATATCATTCTCAGTCCAAGAACTAATCACAGGGACCTCTCTTCATTTATATATCTATGGTGATCTAATCAAAAATGATGAGAGTGCAATTTCCTTGTCACATAGTTAATTTGCTACAACAACACAATGATCTGTGCAAATAGTGACGCTATGGGTCATTTTGTCCAACACGTAGTATACGTAGTATTGCGTATTGCGATCCAGCATCGGATGTCACGTGCTAGGCCTGGGGCTGGAATTGTGTCTGCCCCGACGAAGCACATATCGGATCTCTAGTAACTAGTCTCTATAATCGGATAATCATGACCTAGTCATATTATCCCGATGACTGCAATATATAAGAGCACCAGTTCTTTATCCTACGTGATCATCATCTCTACTATGACTGGAGTGATACTTTCATCTTGACATCACACCCAATACACTACGATTCTCAATATCCCCAGAAGAGGCGTACAAAACCTGTTAAAGCCCTGGACGACCAAAACCAAAGTATATTGATTGTCGTAAGTATTAGCGGTGCAAGTCTCAGGTTAAGACCAAATACACCTACCCTGATTCGGACTTCCATAGACACATAGTCATACTACCAATGGAATTCCGAGGGGTCTAACCAGAGCGAAGCTGTTTCTATACCATCGGCAAACACAACCTCCTATTACACTTGCATGAGTATCCAATACCCAAATATATGAGAACTATGTCGTTATGCTCCCATAACGCGCACAAGTGTAATACTAGTCTATTCCGCATTATCGATGTCCAATCTCGATAATACTACGACTAGAGATATTTAATGATTAAACCTTCGTGGATTGATACTGTCTCATATCATCTCAATCCGGAACTAATCATAAGGACCTTTTAACATTTATATATCTTGGTAATCTAATTACAAATGATAAAAGAGCAATTTCCTTTGTCACATAGTTAATTTGTACAACAACACCATGATCTGTACAAATAGTGATGCTATGGGTCATAATTGTCCAAAAATCTCCCACTTGGCCTATAGCCAATCACTCAAGTGTCATACACTTGAACTATGTACGGTTTGTGTTGGATAATATGACCCATAGCGTCACTATTTGCACAGATCATTGTGTTGTTGTAGCAAATTAACTATGTAATAAGGAAATTGCACTCTCATCATTTGTGATTAGATCACCATAGATATATAAATGAAGAGAGGTCCATATGATTAGTTCCTGGATTGAGATGATATGAGACAGTATCAGTCCACAAAGGATTAATCATTAAATATCCCTAGCCGTAGTATTATCGAGACTGGACATCGATAATGCGGAATAGGCTAGTATTGCACTTGTGTGCGTTGTGAGGGCACAACGACATAGTTCTCATATATATAAGTATTGGATACTTATGCAAGTGCGATAGGAGGTCGTGTTTCACCGATGGTACGGGAAACAGCTTCGCTCTGGATAGACCCCTCGGAATCCCATTGGTATTATGACTATGTGTCTATGGGAGGCCGAAATCAAGGTAGGTGTGTATAGTCTTAACCTGAGACTTGCACCGCTAATACTTACGATAATCGATAAACTTTGGTCTTGGGGGTAGGGGGCTTTAACCGGTTCTGTGTACACCACTTCTGGGTTTATCAGAGAGTCGTAGAGTATTGGGTGTGATGTCAAGATGGAAGTGTCACTTCAGTCATATTGGAGATGATGTCACGCAGGATACGGTACTAGTGCTCTTAAGTGTTGCGCAACCATCAGGATATTATGACCAGGTCATAAATATCCGATTACAGAGACTATGTTACCAGACATCCGACATGTGCTTCGGACGGGGCAGACACTTATCCACCCCCAGCCCTAGCACGTGACTATCCGATACTGGGCCAATACACAATACTACGGTATACTACGCTTGATACAGATCTATATATTCCTGTAAGAATATTTCTGGAGAATTGGGTAGGCATGGCGCTTTGCTAGAAGCCAACCTTATCTTGTAAATCGATATAAACGTAGTACGAGGTACTTTACGTGTTCGGACAGTCCGACGATCGTATTTACTGCCAACATATCCGAGATCTCATGGGTCGGTTCCTGAAGATTCACCGATGACGTATGACTCGCACTTTGATTAATCTGGGATTAATTAGAAGAGAGAGATAGAATTAATCTGGGATTAATTCGATGAGAGAGAAAATTAATCTGGGATTAATTACGGAGATATTTTATCTCGGATAAAATATCGTTAAAGAGAGAGAACGATTAATTTGGAATTAATCGATAAAATAATATATTCGATATATTAATCGAAATTGGATTTCGACGCGGAATTAAAATTAGATTTTAATTCGGGCGAACGAATTAATTTAGAATTAATTCGTTAGCGACGTGAATAGTGAATTCGCTAGGCGTAATCACTTAATTACAACGCGACGGAAAATTCATTAATTTGGAATTAGCGAACCCGAGCCCGAGAGTGATTGCGAGCGCATTCGCATTTCGAATTCGAGCGCGGCACGCGAGTCACATCGAGCGTCAAATCGCTAGTCGCGTCAATCGTCAAATCAATTGTCACTTTGAGTGATGTGACTTGACAATATGTCACTTTATTAAAGTGAATAGATGTGATGTGAAAAGTGATGTGATATGACTTAAAGAATAAAGTAATTGTGATGGAATTGTTGGTTTCTATAATATGTCCCAAGGAAAGATTAAGCATTCATGAATACTATAAATGAATATATATAAAACTTTTGAAGCATGGCGGAATCATACTTACAAAGCTATGTGATGAAGAAGATGATCAAATGGTGGAAGCTCCAAGTGTTGGAAGATTCGGCCAAGAGGAGGAAGAAGACTTGAGCTCCAAGCTTTTGTATTCCAAGCTCTTTGATGGTTTCCCTATCACCTCTTTTGATCCCTTGCTTGTGCTAGCAAAATTGGAGAAATAGAAGATCAAATCTTCCTTGCCCTTGTCAATGGAGTTCTCGGCAATTTGAGAGAGAAGAGAGATTTTGTGTAAAGTCTTAATTGATCTTTGTTTTTCTGAAAATCAATTTATATTTATGTTATAATTTATTAAATAAATAATAAATCTATGACATAAACCATGCAATGGCTTAGAGTGTCAAACACTCAAACTCCATGCAAAGCCTTTGAGTGTAATGCACACTATCACCATGCAATGCCTTAGAGTGTTTTGTACACTATTAACATGCAATGCCTTATCAATAAAATAATGCATATAATGACAAGTGTCATGTGGGCCCCACACGTTCCCAAATGAAAGTGGGCCCACGTCCACTCACGCGTTCGGGTTCGATATTTCCGAAATACCGAACTTGCGTCGCGACGTTAATTAAATCGGATTTAAATAAATAATCGCTCCTAGCGAAATTATTATTTACGTCGCTTACGAATTAATTCTAAATTAACTCGTATGCCCGAATTAAAATCTAATTTTAATTTCGCGTCGAAATCGAATTTCGATTATTATATCGAATACAATAATTTTATCGATTAATTCCAAATTAATCGTTCTCTCTCTAAATTAGGCACTTTATCCAAGATAAAGTTTCTCCGCAATTAATCCAAGATTAATTAAGTCCGAATCAAATATCATAGGTGAATCTTCAGGAAGCGACCCAAGAGATCTCCGGATATTTTGGCAGTAAATACGGTCGTCGGATAATCCGAACACGTACGTACCTCGTACTACGTCTTTACCGATTTACAAGACAAGGTTGGCTTCTAGCAAAGCGCCATGCCTACCCAATTCTCCAGAAATATTCTTATAGGAATATAAGATCTGTATCAGGCGTAGTATACCGTAGTATTCCGTACATCGTGTTGGATAATATGACCCATAGCGTCACTATTTGCACAGATCATTGTGTTGTTGTAGCAAATTAACTATGTAATAAGGAAATTGCACTCTCATCGTTTGTGATTAGATCACCATAGATATATAAATGAAGAGAGGTCCCTATGATTAGTTCCTGGACTGAGAATGATATGAGACAGTATCAGTCCCCAAAGGTTTAATCATTAAATATCCCTAGTCGTAGTATTATCGAGACTGGACATCGATAATGCGGAATAGACTAGTATTGCACTTGTGCGCGTTGTGAGGGCACAACGGCATAGTTCTCATATATATAAGTATTGGATACTTGTGCAAGTGCGATAGGAGGTCGTGTTTCAACGATGGTACGGGAAACAGCTTCGCTCTGGATAGACCCTTCGGAATCCCATTGGTATTATGACTAGGTGTCTATGGGAGGCCGAAATCAAGGTAGGTGTGTATAGTCTTAACCTGAGACTTGCATCGCTAATACTTACGACAATCGGTAAACTTTGGTTTTTGTGGTTGGGGATCTTAACTGGTTCTGTGTTCACCTCTTCTGGGTTTTATCAGAGAATCGTAGTGTATTGGATGTGATGTCAAGACGGAAGTGTCACTCCAGTCGTAATGGAGATGATGTCACGCAGGATACGGTATTAGTGCTCTTAAAGTGATGCGCATCCAATCGTGATATTATGGCCAGGTCATGAATATCCGATTATAGAGACTAGTTACCAGACATCCGATATGTGTTTCGGACGGGGCAGACACTTATCCAGCCCCAGCCCTAGCACGTGATTATCCGATACTGGGCCGATATGCACAATACAATTGTATACTACGCTTGAACCAATCCCCTCTTGGATTGTTCCATGTTGAATCTCTTCAACACTTTATCAATGTATGTACTCTGGGAGAGTCCAAGCAGCTTTCTAGATCTATCCCTGTAGATCTTTATTCCAAGAATAAAGGCTGCTTCTCCCAGATCTTTCATGGAGAATTTTAATGAAAGCCAAGCTTTCACCGACGTTAGCATGGGAATGTCATTGCCTATAAGCAATACGTCGTCGACATAAAGGACAATAAAAGTAAGTGCTCTCCCACTAACCTTCTTGTATACACAAGGGTCATCTGCGTTTTGCACGAAATCATATTCCTTTATGATCTCATCAAAACGCTGATTCCATGACCGTGATGCTTGCTTCAATCCATAAATGGATCGATTTAACTTGCAAACCTTGTTTGAAAGTCTAGGTACGATAAAACCGTCAGGCTGTTGCATATAAACATCCTCCAAAAGGTTTCCGTTAAGGAAAGCGGTTTTAACGTCCATTTGCCATATCTCGAAGTCGAAATATGCAGCTATTGCAAGCATTATCCGAATGGATTTAATCATGGCAACGGTGAGAAGGTTTCGTCATAATCAATACCATATTGTTGACGATACCCCTTCGCTACAAGCCTAGCCTTGTACTTTGTACGTTGCCATCCATGTCGGTCTTCTTCTTGAAGATCCATCTGCATCCAATAGGCTTTACGCCTTCTGGTGCATCAACCAGTGTCCAAACTTGGTTGGCGTACATGGAATCCATCTCGGACTTCATGGCTTCTTGCCATAAAGCGGAATCGATATTTTGTATCGCTTCCTCATACGTAGCCGGCTCATTATCCTCAATAAGATTAATATCTATATAAGGTGAGATCAGGAACCCATACCTCTCAGGTACTGTTCTGACTCTCTCCGACCTACGCGGTCCTTGTGTATGTAAAGTTTGTGGTACAGACTCATCCCGGATGGTCTGTTCTTGTTCCGTCGTTGATTCATTGCCAGGAACAGTATCACTACGATCTTCATCGAGTTCTACTTTCCTCCCACTTACCACTGCATTTAGGAATTCCTTCTCAAGGAAAACCGCATGTAGAGCAACAAATACTTTGTTCTCTTGTGGGTAATAGAAGTAATATCCTTTGGTTTCCCTAGGATATCCAACGAAAAGGCATTTATCAGATTTGGGTTCAAGTTTGGTGCCTTCCAAACGTTTAACATATGCCCAGCATCCCCAAATCTTTAGGAAAGAGAAACCTGGTTTCCTTCCTGTCCATATCTCATATGGGGTCTGTTCAACAGACTTCGACGGTACCTTATTAAAAAAGTATAGCACTGTTTAATGCGTATCCCCAGAAGGATATTGGTAGCTCAGTGCGACTCATCATTGACCTCACCATGTCCAACAAGGTGCGGTTTCTCTCGTTCGGACACACCGTTTAATTGTGGTGTTCCAGGAGGAGTCCACTGTGAAAGAATATATATTCTTTCAAGTAATCTTGAAACTCATAACTTAAGTATTCGCCACCACGGTCTGACCGTAATGTCTTGATACTCATCCCTGTTTGTTTCTCCACTTCGTGTCGAAACTCTTTGAATTTCTCAAAGTTTCCGACTTGTGTCTCATAAGATACACATAACCGTAACGAGATGCATCATCTGTAAAGGTTACGAAGTAGTGAAATCCACCTCTAGCCTGGCTAGACATGGGCCCGCATACATCAGTATGAACGAGAGCTAACAGTTCTGTGGCACGTTCACCTTTACCGCTAAAAGGTGATTTAGGCATTTTGCTTAAAAGACAAGATTCACAGACGTCATATGAATTGGGATCAAATTCGTCCAAGTACCCACTCTTTGAAAGTGTGGATATGCGAGTCTTGTTGATGTGTCCTAGACGACAATGCCACATATAAGCTTCATCTTTTAGATTACTCCTTTTGAGCCTTTTGTTTGTCATTTTAGGAGATTCATTTATATTCAAAATATAAAGACCGTTATTGCAACAGCTGTGCAAATTTCTGTATCATTTTTATATAAATAACACCCTGTTTTCCTGAATACAAAAGTGTAACCCTGCTGGGTTAACAAGGATACAGATATAATGTTCCTAGTTAAACTAGGCACAAAAAAACAGTTCAAAAGTTTAAGTTCATGCCCTGAGGGCAGTACTAAAACAAAAGTCCCTACGGCCAAAACAGCAACTGGTGTTCCGTTTCCGACCCGTAGATCCATCTCCCCTGATGCCAGCACCCTGCTATCATGCAGATCCTGCACATCAGTACAAATATGAGCACCACAACCAGAATCAAAAATCCAATTTTTAAAACTAGAAGTATTCATATTTATCTCAATAACAAACATACCAGAGGCAATGGCCTTGCCAGCCTTGATATCCTCCCTCTGCACAATGCTCATTCGGCAGTCACGTTTCCAGTGACCCCTCTTGCCGCAGTTAAGGCAGATGTCCCGAGATTTGTCCTTTGGCTTCCTAGAAGCCACTGTCAACTTGCCTTTACCCTTCTTCTTGAACTTCTTCTTCCTTGCACCTCCAATTGCCTTGGGGCCACCCTTTGGCGCATGAGAGGTCAATGCAAAATGCGCCTCGCGCTTGCTCCCCTTTAGGAGTTCCCTTTCGGACTCCTTCAGCACAGACAACAACTCTCCAAGAGTGTCGTCAGTATCCATCAACTTGTAGTTGACTATGATTTGTTTCCAAGTATCAGGAAGTGACTGCAAGATCATATCTATAGTCAGATCAGCCTCCAAGACTATTCCCATATTGGCCAACTCATCAATATCGGCAATCATTTGAGCCCAGTGGGCTTCAACTGATGCGCCGTCTGTCATCCGGGAGCGGAAGAGTTTCCTTACTAGCTCGTACCTCTTCATCCGCTTATTGGTGCGGTGAAGATCACGCAATCTTGCCATCATGTTATAGGGATCCAAATCCCTATTCTGGCGTCTGAAATGCTGAGTCATTGCAGCTAGCATAACTGACTGAGCTTGGTCACAATTGTTAGACATTATGTCCCATAGCGTCACTGTTTGTAAATGATATTGTATTATTGTACAAAATTAACTATGTGATAATGAAGTTGCCTTTTGCCGTTTTGTAATATTGTTTACTTTGACTTATAAATGGCGAAAGTCCATATGATTAGTACCTGGACTGAGAATGATATGAGACAGTATCAGTCCCCAAAGGTTTAATCATTAAATATCCCTAGTCGTAGTATTATCGAGACTGGACATCGATAATGCAGAATAGACTAGTATTGCGCTTGTGCACGTTGTGAGGGCACGACGGCATAGTTCTCATATATTTAAGTATTGGATACTTATGCGAGTGCGATAGGAGGTTGTGTTTTACCGATGGTACGGAAAACAGCTTCGCTCTGGATAGACCCCGCGGAATCCCATTGGTAGTATGTCTGCGTGTCTATGGGAGGCCGCTTCAGGGTAGGTGTATATGGTCTTAACCTGAGACTTACATCGCTAGTACTTGCGACAATCGGTAAACTTTGTTTTGGTGGTTGGGGCCCTAACCGGTTCTGTGTACACCTCTTCTGGGTTTATCGAGAATCGTAGTGTACTGGATGTGATGTCAAGATGGAAGTATCGCTTCAGACATATGGAGGCGATGATCACGCAGGGCACAGAACTAGTACTCTATAAAAGGTTGCAACCGTCGGGACAATATGACAAGGTCAGGATTGTCCGATTTAAAGAGACTAGTTGCTTGATGTCCGATATATGTTTCGTACGGGGCAGACACATCTCCAGCCCCAGGCCTAGCATGTGATCATCTGATACTGGATCGATGTACGCGATACTACGGTATACTACGCCTGATACAGATCTTATATTCCTATAAGAATATTTCTGGAGAATTGGGTAGGCATGGCTTTTTGCTAGAAGCCAACCTTGTCTTGTAAATCGGTAAAGACGTAGTACGAGGTACGTACGTGTTCGGATTATCCGACGACCGTATTTACTGCCAAAATATCCGGAGATCTCTTGGGTCGCTTCCTGAAGATTCACCTATGATATTTGATTCGAACTTAATTAATCTTGGATTAATTGCGGAGAAACTTTATCTCGGATAAAGTGCCTTATTTAGAGAGAGAGAACGGTTATTTGGAATTAATCGATATAATTATTATATTCGATATAATAATCGAAATTCGATTTCGACGCGAAATTAAAATTAGATTTTAATTTGGGCGTACGAGTTAATTAGAATTAATTCGTAAGCGACGTAAATAATAATTTCGCTAGGAGCGATTATTTATTTAAATCCGATTTAATTAACGTCGCGACGCTAGCTCGGTATTTCGGAAATATCGAACCCGAACGCGTGAGTGGACGTGGGCCCACTTTCATTTGGGAAACGTGTGGGGCCCACATGACACTTGTCATTGATATGGCATTGCATGTTAATAGTGTATAAAAACCTCTAAGGCATTGCATGGAGATAGTGTGCATTTCACTCAAAGGCATTGCATGGAGTTTGAGTGTTTGACACTCTAAGCCATTGCATGGTTTATGTTATAGATTTATTATTAATTTAATAAATTATAACATAAATATAAATTGATTTTTGGTAATACAAAGATCAATTAATCAAAACATTTTCACAAAATTCTCCTTCTTCTCTCAAATTGCCGAGAGTTCCATTGACAAGGGCAAGGAAGATTTGATCTTCCACTTCTCCATTTTTGCTAGCACAAGCAAGGGATCAAAAGAGGTGATAGGGAAACCATCAAAGAGCTTGGAATACAAGAGCTTGGAGCTTGAAGTGTTCTTCTTCCTCTTGGCCGAATCCTCCACCATTTGGAGCTTCTACCATTTGATCTTCTACTTCATCACAAGGCATTGTAAGTATGATTCCGCCATACTTCATGTTTAATATATAATTCTTTATAGTATTTCACATGCTTAATCTTTGTTTGGGACATATTATATAAACCAACAACAATCATCACTATGAGTTTTCCATAACTCTAGCTCCAGTGGCTCAATGGGTTTAGGCGGGAGAGGTCTCTGAATAGTATACAGTATCCTCTCAGCCCCAAGCACTATCTTGAGGTTCATTTCCCAGTCGGCAAAGTTTGTCCCTTTGAAGACATTATCGCCCATGATTATGTCGCGGATATTACCTTTGCCAATCATCTTGACAACTATAGTCCAACTATAAAGTCAACGATGTTATGGGTACAGTCAAACTGTTACATATAAAAATAACAATATATTAGTCCAACTAATTATTTAAAATATTGACGAAATAATTTTGAAAGACGCGTAAGGCTAAATATTTGAATGAAATTGCAAATTCAATAATAGCCTCCCACTATTCTTCAAGTTTCTAACCCTCTGTAGAGAACTCGGGAAATTGAATTTCCTAGTGGGCTAGGATCCCGTTAAATAACACACAACTTTGACTTTGGCCAACAAGTTGTATGATATTTAACTAGGTAGATCTCGAAGATCATTGGATCCCATCCAATTCCTAGATCCGGTAGGTGGACATCCAAGCCCGAAACATATATATCTAATACATATGTCAATGTATCTAATACATTTTCCTAACCATTTCCACTGAATCAACTAAGCCTTGGCTTTGGCACAACAAACCTAATGATTCCAGTTAAGCGGGACCCATTGACAAGGAAAATTTCGTAATCAATGTCGATGGACAAGAAGTGATCTTGACTTTGGCCAACAAATCACAACTTGGACAGGACACCGATGTGGAACAAAACTCTCATGATTCAAACACATCCTCAATTGACAAAGGTCTTGACTTTGGCCAACAAACCAATGCCAATTTCGGATCTTGAGAAAGAATCATTCAACGGAAGGAAAATCGCTTAATATTGTTTAGGGGATTTTTGCGTAATTGGCAACCAATTATTTATCTTTGTTAGGTCTCATCATCATACACCCTTAAGCATGCTTCTAAAACATCATAAAGCGCGTAAAGTAAAGTAATAGTGATATGCGGATGGATATATAAACAACTTGTTCCTAGAACAAATCACTCCCTTTCCTCTCCCCGTTAGCACTATTCAACTTCTACCCAATTACATAATACAATAAGAGAAACCTCATTTACATTGAGGGGAATTAGGTGAGAAGAATACAAAGAGATAAA
>SKCR01003054.1:0-16861 GCA_019454045.1 Zanthoxylum bungeanum | reverse complement strand
AATTATTTTATTTAATTCAATTACATTATCTAATTAATATTTAATTTAATTTCCCATGTGTTTTAAATGTGTTTTATTAATTGGGATGTGTTCTATGGGCTTTGGTGGGCTAATTAGGCTGGGGTGTGAGGCTAGCAGCAGGACCAGAAATACCGACGCCGTCCGAACGCCCATTCGAACGCTACACGAACTCCGCAATCTGTTTGACGTTCGAACGAAGTAACGAACGCAGCACGAATGTCACATCCGTCCCCTTAGGTAGGGTAGGGGTGAGACGGAGACCTGAAACTGGCAAAGTTTCCCCTGTAATATGACTAATCCTCCAAATACAAGGAAAAATCTAAACTGAAAATATTATCATAACATAGGATCTCCATGATCCAACTCAACATAATATCCATGAAGGAAACACAATATCCTCAGTATCAATTAAAGGCTCAATGCCTAACATTAGACAACAAATTCTTCCAAGAAAATACATAACAAAGACACTCTACTGTTGGCACAACCTTTCTCTACTGGCAGGAAATGATGACGAAATAGCAGATGGAAAGGATGATCTACTAAACTGATGAACTTGAAATGTTAAGGAAAGGGGTAAGCTCACGCTTAGTGCAATGGATCACAGCTTAGTGTCGTGGATAATCAAGTAACAAAGTGGATCGAACAAGTCTTTCATAATATAAATAAATACATAAGCTGTAAATCGATATCTCAAACATTTACTTGAAATCGTAAATCTCATTTCTCATAAAACGCAAATCATAAATCTCATTTCTCATAAAGCTCATACTGCTCAAAAATACTCTGTAATGATAAATCTGTTTATTCATCTATATGCACAACCTCATGACAATATGGCAAAGCTGGCAACATGGGGCTTCCCCACGACAAAACTGGCATCCGGAGCAAACTGGCAACGTGAGACCTTATCTCACGGCAATAACTGGCAACATGAGACCTTATCTCACGGTAATAATCTGGCACATATAAGTACACGGGGTGCATCCTAACATAAAATCATTTCCAAAATCCATGCTCATATATCTCAAATCATGCAAGTTTCTCATATATCACAAACACATGATTTCAACATAATCAATATTCGATCCATACCTTATAGTAAAAATATAAACTTTCTAAAAACAAACTAATTTAATGCATTACCTTAAAATTCATTTAAAGAAAACATACATACTATATACTTTTGAAAACATCAATGTTACAGGCTTATCCACGCACCTGGTGAGCTGACTACAGATAAAGGAACTAGGCAGTAGGACCGTCCCTGCTTACGGTATCACGATCACCTAACAGACAAAAGAATTTACTATAAGGAACATAATCCTAACTAGAATAGATGAAAGAATATGCAAGAAACGTGGTTCGGTCGCTCTCGCAAACTTAACGAAAATTACACAGAAATTAAGATTCGGGGGTCCGTTACTACTCGGAATGGTCTGAAAATCACGGAGGATACTCGGGAAGTCGGCACGGAGACACTGTCCGGCGCGTGGTGGCCACGCGCCGTTCACCCACGCCGCGCGTGGGTCTCACGAGCCGCCACATAGGGCATGCGTGAACGCCGCGCGTCGGTCGGATGAAGAAAAATCTGACGGCCGTGCATTCCTATCCCTCTCCCGGATCTAATGCCGCTGACGGTTCGTCGATTGGAGTTCCGGATCAACGGGAAATCGAGAAAAACCATAAAAAGTTTCTTACCGATATCTCTACAAAAATTGGAAGTTTCCCGAGATGAAACCACCACCAAAATGATCCTCTCGAAGAGATCTACACTCTACACTTTTCAGAGTCGATGGATCGAGTTATTGAAAGATTATGATTGTACTATCGACTATCATCCGGGTAAGGCTAATGTAGTAGCAGATGCTCTCAGTAGGAAGTCATCGAGTATTCTAGCTCATATGGAAGTTCTACAGTTGCCATTGCTAGTGGAACTCAGATCTTTGAGAGTTGACTTATCAGTTGGTAATTCAGGATCTCTACTAGCAACTCTTAAAGTACGGCCTATATTAGTGGAAAGAGTCAGGGAAGCTCAGACTCAGGATGCTCGTTTTATGAAAATCATCGATGAAGTGAAAAAGGAAGAGCGTTCAGATTTATTGCTTAAAGATGACAATACATTGATGTATGGAGATAGATTATGTGTACCTGAAGTTGAAAGATTGAAGAGAGAGATCATGGAAGAAGCCCATTGTTCTGCTTATTCTATGCATCCAGACAGCACTAAAATGTATAGAACTCTCAAGGAGATTTATTGGTGGAAAGGCATGGAGAAGGAGATAGCCGAGTTTGTATCAAAGTGTTTATCGTGTCAGCAGACTAAAACAGAACACCAGCATCCTGCAGGTACCTTGCAGTCACTTCCTATTCCTGAGTGGAAGTGTGAACACATCACTATGGACTTCGTGTCAGGACTGCCTCGTACGAAGAAAGGACATGATTCAGTATGGGTGATTGTTGACAGGTTGACTAAATCAGCTCATATTCTACCGGTCAGAGTAGATTATTCTTTGAATAAGTTAGCAGAGCTCTATATTGATGAGATAGTGAGACTTCATGGAACTCCAGTGTCAATCGTATCAAACAGAGATCCAAGATTTACCTCCAGATTCTGGCCAAGTCTACAAGAGGCTTTGGGTACTAAAGTGAAGTTCAATACTTCTTTTCATCCTCAGACAGATGGGCAGTCAGAGAGAACCATTCAGACTTTAGAAGATATGTTGAGAGCTTGTGTTATGGAATTCAAAGGTAGTTGGGATCAACATCTATCTTTGATGGAGTTTACTTACAATAATAGTTACCATGCTAGTTTAGGCATGGTACCTTATGAGGCATTATATGGAAGGAAATGTAGAACTCCTATATGTTGGGATGAAGCAGGTGAGAGGAAACTCTTAGGTCCTGAGATTGTTCAGATTACTGTTGATAAGATAGAAGTGATCAGATCAAAGTTGAAGACAGCCCAAGATAAACAGAAGAGTTACGCAGATCTAAAAAGGAAGGACATCGAGTATCAGGTGGGAGATAAGGTATTTTTGAAGATTTCTCCTTGGAAGAGTGTCATGAGATTTAGCAAAAAGGGGAAATTGAGTCCTCGGTTTATTGGGCCATACGAGATCGTGGAGCGAATTGGACCAGTTGCCTACAGATTAGCATTGCCACAGGAATTGTCAAAGATTCACAATGTTTTCCATGTGTCTATGTTGAGAAAGTACAGATCAGATCCCTCCCACATTTTGCAGGAGCAACAAGTTGAATTGAGAGAAGACTTGACATATGCTGAAGAACCAGTGGGAATTTTGGCTAGAGAGTTGAGACAGCTGAGAAACAGGACGATTCCATTGGTAAAAGTCCTTTGGGGTAAACACTCGAAGGCAGAAGCAACTTGGGAACGTGAGGAAGACATGAGAAATAAATATCCTCATTTGTTTCCACCCTCTGGTATGTGAATTTCGAGGACGAAATTCTTTTAAGGGGGAGAGAATTGTAACACCCCAAATAAATTTAAGGACTAAAT
The DNA here is from genome assembly GCA_019454045.1 of Zanthoxylum bungeanum. Lineage (NCBI taxonomy): Eukaryota > Viridiplantae > Streptophyta > Magnoliopsida > Sapindales > Rutaceae > Zanthoxylum > Zanthoxylum bungeanum. The sequence goes on along the minus strand of SKCR01003054.1, from coordinate 13,320 downwards.
TATTAAGTTTGTGGAAGTTGGAATTAAAATGCGGTTAAGATCAAGTTTAGGGTGGCAAACGAATTTTGCCATATAAGTATATATTTTGTACACACACATGCACACCCTAATTTCACTCAGCAGCCACCTCTTCCTTTAATAAAAAAAATAGAAGAAAGAAAGATAAGAAAGACAGAAGCTGAGACGTGAGGGAGAGAGAGAAAAAGAAAGAGAAAAATAAGGAAAATATAGTTTTGGTTCCGATCCGGCCAATCCGTAGTTCAAACCTGACCGAGTCTTTAAGGAAAAGTGTAGATCTTGTCGAGAGGATCATTTTGGTGGTGGTTTCATCTCGGGAAACTCCCAATTTTCGTAGAAATCTCGGTAAGAAACTTTTTATGGTTTTTCTAGATTTCCCATTGATCCGGAACTCCGATCGACGAATCGTCAGCGGCATTAGATCCGGGAGAGGGAGAGGATTGCACGGTCGTCGGATTTTTCTTCATCCGATCGGCGCGTGGCGTTCACGCACGCCCTTTGTGGTGGCGCGTGAGGCCCACGCGCGGCCTTGGCGAACGGCGCGTGGCCACCACGCGCCAGAAAGTGTCTCCGTGCCGACTTCCCGAGTATCCTCCGTGATTTTCAGACCATTCCGAGTAGTAACGAACCCCCGAATCTTAATTTCGGTGTAATTTTCGTTAAGTTTGCGAGAGCGACCGAACCACGTTTCTTGCATATTCTTTCATCTATTGTAGTTAGGATTATGTTCCTTATAGTAAATTCTTTTGTCTGTTAGGTGATCGTGATACCGTAAGCAGGGACGGTCCTGCTGCCTAGTTCCTTTATCTGTAGTCATCTCACCAGGTGCGTGGATAAGCCTGTAACATTGATGTTTTCAAAATTATATAGTATGTATGTTTTCTTTAAATGAATTTTAAGGTAATGCATTAAATGAGTTTGTTTTTAGAAAGTTTATATTTTTACTATAAGGTATGGATCGAATATTGATTATGTTGAAATCATGTGTTTGTGATATATGAGAAACTTGCATGATTTGAGATATATGAGCATGGATTTTGGAAATGATTTTTATGTTAGGATGCACCCCGTGTACTTATATGTGCCAGATTATTGCCGTGAGATAAGGTCTCATGTTGCCAGTTATTGCCGTGAGATAAGGTCTCACGTTGCCAGTTTGCTCCGGATGCCAGTTTTGTCGTGGGGAAGCCCCATGTTGCCAGCTTTGCCATATTGTCATGAGGTTGTGCATATAGATGAATAAACAGATTTATCATTACAGAGTATTTTTGAGCAGTATGAGCTTTATGAGAAATGAGATTTATGATTTGAGTTTTATGAGAAATGAGATTTACGATTTCAAGTAAATGTTTGAGATATCGATTTACAGCTTATGTATTTATTTATATTATGAAAGACTTGTTCGATCCACTTTGTTACTTGATTATCCACGGCACTAAGCTGTGATCCATTGCACTAAGCGTGAGCTTACCCCTTTCCTTAACATTTCAGGTTCATCAGTTTAGTAGATTATCCTTTCCATCTGCTATTTCGTCATCATTTCCTGCCAGTAGAGAAAGGTTGTGCCAACATTAGAGTGTCTTTGTTATGTATTTTCTTGGAAGAATTTGTTGTCTAATGTTAGGCATTGAGCCTTTAATTGATACTGAGGATATTGTGTTTCCTTCATGGATATTATGTTGAGTTGGATCATGGAGATCCTATGTTATGATAATATTTTCAGTTTAGATTTTTCCTTGTATTTGGAGGATTAGTCCATATTACAGGGGAAACTCTGCCAGTTTCAGGTCTCCGTCTCACCCTACCCTACCTAAGGGGACGGGTGTGACATTTAATTAGGCAGCAGGACCGTCCCTGCTTACGGTATCACGATCACCTAACAGACAAAAGAATTTACTATAAGGAACATAATCCTAACTAGAATAGATGAAAGAAATATAAGAAAGACAGAAGCTAAGACGTGAGGGAGAGAGAGGAAAAGAAAGAGAAAAATAAGGAAAATAGAATTTTGGTCCCGATCCGGCCGATCCGTAGTTCAAACCCGACCGAGCCTTTAAGGAAAAGTGTAGATCTCTTCGAGAGGATCATTTTGGTGGTGGTTTCATCTCGGGAAACTTCCAATTTTTGTAGAGATCTCGGTAAGAAACTTTTTATGGTTTTTCTCGATTTCCGTTGATCCGGAACTCCGATCGACGAACCGTCAGCGGCATTAGATCCGGGAGAGGGAGAGGAACGCTCGGCCGTCGGATTTTTCTTCATTCGTCCGGCGTGTGGCGCTCACGCACGCCCTATGTGGGGGCGCGTGAGGCCCACGCGCGGCCTGGACGAACGGCGCGTGGCCACCACGCGCCGGACAGTGTCTCCGTGCCGACTTCCCGAGTATCCTCCGTGATTTTCAGACCATTCCGAGTAGTAACGGACCCCCGAATCTTAATTTCTGTGTAATTTTCGTTAAGTTTGCGAGAGTGACCGAACCACGTTTCTTGCATATTATTTCATCTATTCTAGTTATGATTATGTTCTTTATAGTAAATTCTTTTGTCTGTTAGATGATCGTGATACCGTAAGCAGGGACGGTCCTGCTGCCTAGTTCCTTTATCTGTAGTCAGCTCACCAGGTGCGTGGATAAGCCTGTAACATTGATGTTTTCAAAAGTATATAGTATGTATGTTTTCTTTAAATGAATTTTAAGATAATGCATTAAATGAGTTTGTTTTTAGAAAGTTTAGATTTTTACTATAAGGTATGGATCGAATATTGATTATGTTGAAATCATGTGTTTGTGATATATGAGAAACTTGCATGATTTGAGATATATGAGCATAGATTTTGGAAATGATTTTATGTTAGGATGCACGTCGTGTACTTATATGTGCCAGATTATTGCCGTGAGATAAGGTCTCATGTTGCCAGTTATTGCCGTGAGATAAGGTCTCACGTTGCCAGTTTGCTCCGGATGCCAGTTTTGCCGTGGGGAAGCCCCATGTTGCCAGCTTTGCCATATTGTCATGAGGTTGTGCATATAGATGAATAAACAGATTTATCATTACAGAGTATTTTTGAGCAGTATGAGCTTTATGAGAAATGAGATTTATGATTTGAGTTTTATGAGAAATGAGATTTACGATTTCAAGTAAATGTTTGAGATATCGATTTACAGCTTATGTATTTATTTATATTATGAAAAACTTGTTCGATCCACTTTGTTACTTGATTATCCACGACACTAAGCTGTGATCCATTGCACTAAGCGTGAGCTTACCCCTTTCCTTAACATTTCAGGTTCAGCAGTTTAGTAGATCATCCTTTCTATCTGCTTTTTCGTCATCATTTCCTGCCAGTAGAGAAAGGTTGTGCCAACTGTAGAGTGTCTTTGTTATGTATTTTCTTGGAAGAATTTGTTGTCTAATGTTAGGCATTGAGCCTTTAATTGATACTGAGGATATTGTGTTTCCTTCATGGATATTATGTTGAGTTGGATCATGGAGATCCTATGTTATGATAATATTTTCAGTTTAGATTTTTCCTTGTATTTGGAGGATTAGTCCATATTACAGGGGAAACTCTGCCAGTTTCAGGTCTCCGTCTCACCCCTACCCTACCTAAGGGAATAGGTGTGTCAGTAAAGTTTTGATAAGCTTAAGAAGTGTTTGACAACTGCTTCAGTGCTTACACTTCCATCAGGCAGTGATGGATATGCGGTGTTCAGTGATGCCTCGAGGAAAGGTTTGGGTTGTGTGTTGATGCAGCATGGCAAGGTGATATCTTATGCTTCTCGACAGATGGGCAGTCAGAGAGAACCATTCAGACTTTAGAAGATATGTTGAGAGCTTGTGTTTTGGAATTCAAAGGTAGTTGGGATCAACATCTATCTTTGATGGAGTTTGCTTACAATAATAGTTACCATGCTAGTTTGGCCATGGCACCTTATGAGGCATTATATGGAAGGAAATGTAGAACTCCTATATGTTGGGATGAAGCAGGTGAGAGGAAACTCTTAGGTCCTGAGATTGTTTAGATTACTGTTGATAAGATAGAAGTGATCAGATCAAAGTTGAAGACAGCCCAAGATAGACAGAAGAGTTACGCAGATCTAAAAAGGAAGGACATCGAGTATCAGGTGGGAGATAAGGTATTTTTTGAAGATTTCTCCTTGGAAGAGTGTCATGAGATTTGGCAAAAAGGGGAAATTGAGTCCTCGGTTTATTGGGCCATACGAGATCGTGGAGCGAATTGGACCAGTTGCCTACAGATTAGCATTGCCACAGGAATTGTCAAAGATTCACAATGTTTTCCATGTGTCTATGTTGAGAAAGTACAGATCAGATCCCTCCCACATTTTGCAGGAGCAACCAGTTGAATTGAGAGAAGACTTGACATATGCTGAATAACCAGTGGGAATTTTGGGTAGAGAGTTGAGACAGCTGAGAAACAGGACGATTCCATTGGTAAAAGTCCTTTGGGGTAAACACTCGAAGGCAGAAGCAACTTGGGAGCGTGAGGAAGACATGAGGAATAAATATCCTCATTTGTTTCCACCATCTGGTATGTGAATTTTGAGGACGAAATTCTTTTAAGGGGGAGAGAATTGTAACGGACCCCCGAATCTTAATTTCCGTGTAATTTTCGTTAAGTTTGCGAGAGCGACCGAACCACGTTTCTTGCATATTCTTTCATCTATTCTAGTTAGGATTATGTTCCTTATAGTAAATTCTTTTGTCTGTTAGGTGATCGTGATACCGTAAGCAGGGACGGTCCTGCTGCCTAGTTCCTTTATCTGTAGTCAGCTCACCAGGTGCGTGGATAAGCCTGTAACATTGATGTTTTCAAAAGTATATAGTATGTATGTTTTCTTTAAATGAATTTTAAGGTAATGCATTAAATGAGTTTGTTTTTAGAAAGTTTATATATTTTGCTACGAAGTATGGATCGAATATTGATTATGTTGAAATCATGTGTTTGTGATATATGAGAAACTTGCATGATTTGAGATATATGAGCATGGATTTTGGAAATGATTTTATGTTAGGATGCACCCCGTGTACTTATATGTGCCAGATTATTGCCGTGAGATAAGGTCTCATGTTGCCAGTTATTGCCGTGAGATAAGGTCTCACGTTGCCAGTTTGCTCCGGATGCCAGTTTTGCCGTGGGGAAGCCCCATGTTGCCAGCTTTGCCATATTGTCATGAGGTTGTGCATATAGATGAATAAACAGATTTATCATTACAGAGTATTTTTGAGCAGTATGAGTTTTATGAGAAATGAGATTTATGATTTGAGTTTTATGAGAAATGAGATTTACGATTTCAAGTAAATGTTTGAGATATCGATTTACAGCTTATGTATTTATTTATATTATGAAAGACTTGTTCGATCCACTTTGTTACTTGATTATCCACGGCACTAAGCTGTGATCCATTGCACTAAGCGTGAGCTTACCCCTTTCTTTAACATTTCAGGTTCAGCAGTTTAGTAGATCATCCTTTCCATCTGCTTTTTCGTCATCATTTCCTCCCAGTAGAGAAAGGTTGTGCCAACAGTAGAGTGTCTTTGTTATGTATTTTCTTGGAAGAATTTGTTGTCTAATGTTAGGCATTGAGACTTTAATTGATACTTAGGATATTGTGTTTCCTTCATGGATATTATGTTGAGTTGGATCATGGAGATCCTATGTTATGATAATATTTTCAGTTTAGATTTTTCCTTGTATTTGGAGGATTAGTCCATATTACAGGGGAAACTCTGCCAGTTTCAGGTCTCCGTCTCACCCCTACCCTACCTAAGGTGACGGGTGTGACATTTAATCGTTGTAACATCCCGCCTTAGCAGCAATGTTACCGGCAGAAGACAGGCTAAACCCATCTCCATAAGCCTCTGATTCTAGAAAAATTTCGACATGATGTATTTGTAACATCATGCAACCTGGCCTATAGCCAGCATCCATTTACAACCTGAAAATAAAATCTCAGCCTCAGGCCGGCATCTCAACATCAATGCAATCTAAGGGCCCAACTAAAATGCGATGCAGACACAAAGACATAATACAGATTTATCATTACAGAGTATTTTTGAGCAGTATGAGTTTTATGAGAAATGAGATTTATGATTTGAGTTTTATGAGAAATGAGATTTACGATTTCAAGTAAATGTTTGAGATATCGATTTATAGCTTATGTATTTATTTATATTATGAAAGACTTGTTCGATCCACTTTGTTACTTGATTATCCACGGCACTAAGCTGTGATCCATTGCATTAAGCGTGAGCTTACCCCTTTCCTTAACATTTCAGGTTCAGCAGTTTAGTAGATCATCCTTTCCATCTGCTTTTTCGTCATCATTTCCTCCCAGTAGAGAAAGGTTGTGCCAACAGTAGAGTGTCTTTGTTATGTATTTTCTTGGAAGAATTTGTTGTCTAATGTTAGGCATTGAGACTTTAATTGATACTGAGGATATTGTGTTTCCTTCATGGATATTATGTTGAGTTGGATCATGGAGATCCTATGTTATGATAATATTTTCAGTTTAGATTTTTCCTTGTATTTGGAGGATTAGTCCATATTACAGGGGAAACTCTGCCAGTTTCAGGTCTCCGTCTCACCCCTACCCTACCTAAGGTGACGGGTGTGACATTTAATCGTTGTAACATCCCGCCTTAGCAGCAATGTTACCGGCAGGAGACAGGCTAAACCCATCTCCATAAGCCTCTGATTCTAGAAAAATTCGACATGATGTATTTGTAACATCATGCAACCTGGCCTATAGCCAGCATCCATTTACAACCTGAAAATAAAATCTCAGCCTCAGGCCGGCATCTCAACATCAATGCAATCTAAGGGCCCAACTAAAATGCGATGCAGACACAAAGACATAATACAGATTATCATTACAGAGTATTTTGAGAGCAGTATGAGTTTTATGAGAAATGAGATTTATGATTTGAGTTTTATGAGAAATGAGATTTACGATTTCAAGTAAATGTTTGAGATATCGATTTATAGCTTATGTATTATTTATATTATGAAAGACTTGTTCGATCCACTTTGTTACTTGATTATCCACGGCACTAAGCTGTGATCCATTGCATTAAGCGTGAGCTTACCCCTTTCCTTAACATTTCAGGTTCAGCAGTTTAGTAGATCATCCTTTCCATCTGCTTTTTCGTCATCATTTCCTCCCAGTAGAGAAAGGTTGTGCCAACAGTAGAGTGTCTTTGTTATGTATTTTCTTGGAAGAATTTGTTGTCTAATGTTAGGCATTGAGACTTTAATTGATACTGAGGATATTGTGTTTCCTTCATGGATATTATGTGAGTTGGATCATGGAGATCCTATGTTATGATAATATTTTCAGTTTAGATTTTTCCTTGTATTTGGAGGATTAGTCCATATTACAGGGGAAACTCTGCCAGTTTCAGGTCTCCGTCTCACCCCTACCCTACCTAAGGTGACGGGTGTGACTTTAATCGTTGTAACATCCCGCCTTAGCAGCAATGTTACCGGCAGGAGACAGGCTAAACCCATCTCCATAAGCCTCTGATTCTAGAAAAATTTCGGCATGATGTATTTGTAACATCATGCAACCTGGCCTATAGCCAGCATCCATTTACAACCTGAAAATAAAATCTCAGCCTCAGGCCGGCATCTCAACATCAATGCAATCTAAGGGCCGAACTAAAATGCGATGCAGACACAAAGACATAATACAACCAGGGCTCCGTGCTCAAAAATATGAATATACAAAAACTTTTACAACAAAAGCATCCGTGCTCAGCACGTCTCATCAATACTCAAATACAATGCTTTTAAACTCAACCTGTACACAAGACTCGACTTTCCCAAGACTTGGTGACTGGCTGACTGCAACGCTGCTATCCGGCTCCTCAAGCTCTAATGTCTGTGGTCGACTGATCAGGTCACCAACCTGCAAAACTAACAAACTGTTGTGGTGTGAGTCATAATGACTCAGTAAGTAACTATGCTCATTCCTTAAGCGATAAACAAGTAAGTCTGTTTCTTAGTTTTTTAATAATCTAAACTGTTTTATAATCACACATAATTGCCAGTTCCGAGTGAACTGTAAAACTCTTATCTATGTTCAAACATTACCACTTTGTTACTAATTTCTTTTTTTTTTCTGAATCATACTCACAATTACATCTTGTTTCCTACTTACACTTTACATATCTATAATATAGTCCTCACATTCTATCATTCCATTTATTATATTAAGTCTTGTTACGTTTCCGCTGCGTTACTCTGATATCTTTCCTCTTTCCTACTTACTCTTTAGTAATCTAGTTTAGGTAATTATTATAACTTCATTTCTTCCTTTATTTTGAAATATCATCAAATCGGTCATTATAAAATATTCTTTCTATTAAACGCTTAACATACTATTATCAACCTTGAATACATGTTTGCGTAACCACATTATTATTGCCCCCGTGTTTCACAAAATGCTTCTTCGATGTAAACATACAACGCATACAATCATCAATCATATATACAACTAAATGTAACCATGTTATCATGCATCAATGCCATTTAAGCACTTCTAATAACTATCATAAATCATAATTAATATGCATAGTCTGTATATTATGCTCTACCTTAACTTGCCGTGTTTATCCCACTGTAGTCATTCACACACACACACACACACATATATATATATATATAAGAAATCATGTTATGATACATTAGTGCTTACAAAATACCCATTCTAGGTAAACTTAAAATACATACAAACATCAATTTATGCACATAGATATAATCACGCTATTATGCATTAATGCCCATTATATGCATTTCAAATGATAACCAGAATGTATGACTTATATGCATGATTTATAAACTAAGCTCTACTCTAACAAGCCATGCTTCTATAATGCTTGAAAATCCTTTTCTGAAATATTCATTTCTGAAAACTTTTTACTGAAACTCTATTTTTACTTTTTCTTTCCAGAAAATCTCTTTGAAAACTGTATTTGTAGACTGAAATCCGTATCTTAGAAAACTGTTTTCTGAAAATCTGAAATCTCAAAACTCCTTTTCTGAAAAAACTGATATTTGAAATCTGAAATCATTTTTCTGAAAACCAAATCTCCGCCCGAAGGCGCATCTCCGCCCGTAGGCGCATCTCCGCCCAGGAATGTACCATCTGAGCGCTGAGGATCTAGGAGCGTCCCCCCAGTCTTCCACATGTGCACATGTGTCTAAATCCGTCAATTTCAATTAGTGTACAGCTGGGATGGGTCAAATCTCAAATCCCGAATCCATATGATATCCGTCAATTCCAACTGAATCTCAAGTTACATACTGGGGTGAGTTTTTCCCTCATGCCCCGAAAATCATAAAATCAAATTCTGAAAATTTTTGTTTCTTCTGAAAACCTTTGATTTATACTTATGCACATATATTTCGGAAATGCTTACATACAGTTTCATGCCCATGCTTGTGCATTCTCAGATATGCATATTCTCAAATATATTCCAGTGTATCCATATACTATTTATTCTTATGCAATTATACATCATTGCTTTCAACACACATGACCAACACAATCATCTCAACATTCTTATATGCTCAACATTCTTATATGCTCATACTATCATTAGTACACTTTACATTATGGGTGAGCACCGGTTCCGGGTAGACCCAGAACCGGTTGGAACCGGACCGAAAATCCGGGTTTGGAACCGGAACCGGTTGTAACCGGTCCGGTTCCGGTTCCAAATACATGGAACCGGTTTTAACCGGTCCGGTTCCGGTTCCAGAACATCCGGAACCGGAACCGAACCATAGAACCGGAACCGAATTTGATACCCGATTTTTCAATACCCAAAGTAATAAATGTGTTTAGAATCATTTACTTGAATGAAGTAAGGAAATATCATCTTATTCGGGGATCACAGTGTACAGCCCAATGAAATATTATGGAATGACTGAGCAAGGCAAGCATTTGGGTGTTGCAGGACTTGGTGGGCTTGGTCATGTTGCTGTTAAAATTGGTAAGGCCTTTGGATTGAAAGTCACTGTCATTAGTACCTCTCCCAAGAAAGAGAGTGAAGCAATAAGCAGACTTGGGGCTGACACATTCCTTGTTTCCACTGATCTTGCAAAATTTCAGGTATATTCGGAAATTGCAAACTTGGAAAAATGAATTTTGGTATCCTTGATTTTGCTTTATTCAATTAATATTGTAATGAGCATCTTATAAGTAATGTGAGATTGGTGCTTCCATCTTGCAGGCTGCTATGGGTACCATGGATTACATTATCGACACTGTGTCTGCAGTTCATTCCCTTGCACCACTACTTGGTCTGCTCAAAGTGAATGGAAAGTTAGTCACTGTGGGCTTGCCTGACGAGTCAAAGTCAGTAATGATCAAAGCAAAGATGCACTTAAACAGTTAAACAAACGCTCCATTTCACTTTATCTATGTTAGTAATAGAGAAGGGAAAAAAATTAGGGTAATTCGGAACCGGACCGGAACCGAATTGGAACCGAATAACATGGTACCCTATTTAATTGGGTAGGTTCCGGTTCCACTTAGTTAGGAACCGATTTTTTCCGGGTAGGTTCCGGTTCCATGCGGAACCGGAACCGAAACCGATTTTGCTCACCCCTACTTTACATGCATCATACATATTCTATACACATTTATTTACATCACTATCTTGCAATTTCCTAAATTCCTTTCTTGATTTCCTGTTCTAATATCAATTTAATCTTCAAATTAATACACCTACCATCACATACTCATACAACCAATATAAATAAATGCATAACTGATATATATATATATATATAGCCCACACGTGAAAAAGGGGAAAAAGAAAGAAATAAAAACACACACTAAGTTCACACTCACGCACGCACGCACACAGCTCATCATCACACACACACAGAGCTACGGAAACCAGAAGAGAACAACAGTCGCAGAAAAACAGAGAAAAAGAAGGCAGAAGCTGATAAATTAGAGAGTGACCGAGAAGAGAGATTAGGTCGAGAAAGAGAGAAGAAGGACGAAAGAAATGAGAAGGGACGAGAGAGAGAATAGAAGCAGTGAAGGGGATAATAGGGGATGGGCTAAGAGAGAGAGAGAGGCCGATTGACAGTGATGAGAGGAAGACAGAATAAAGAAGATGATGAGGGAGTTTGGGCTTGCGATTTTGATTTTGATCATGGGTGCTAATGGTAAGTACACTATGACTGATTTCTTAAATTTTTATTGAATTGGATAAATTTGGGTTTTAGGGTAAATTTCCAAATTGACTCAAGAATGATGATGATGGGTATATTAAGTAAACAAGAAACTGATTTTAGCCTTGAACATTGAAAGAAATTAACCGGATTTAAAAAATGGTACGATTTGGAAAAAAAAATTGGAGAACCCTATAATCTGGATTTTCGTATAAGTGTTTATGAATGGGTTACATGAGTTATTGAAATATGGAAATGATTTAGAATGAAATTCTGGAAATGTGTGTATGAGTATGCGTATAACAGTAGTAATAGAAGTAATAAGGGTAGTAGAAATAGAAATGACATCAGTAGTAATGAAGATGATAGTAGCAGTAGAGATTGGTTGAAATTGCAGTAAAGGTATATGTGTAGGCACAGAACCTGGATATGGAATTATTGAATTAATGTCCTTAGATGCAAGTTTTAGTAATGGCTATGTATTTAGTTTGAGTATAAACTTGTGGTTACTGGACATGGGAATGAAATCAGTGTGTTAGCCTGATTTAATAATGTTTGTAAGTATAAGTAGTTGCTGAAACAAGCCTTAGTAGTGTGATGATACATCAGTAGTGAGTATGAATTTGTTGTGTGCATCCTGAACTAGAAACCAAATTCTGATTATAGCCTTTGACGTCAGACCCTGGTTAGGGGCCTTGAGTATGATAACAGACCTTAATTCAGCCTTAGAACAGCCTTTGAGCAGACCCTCAGACATGAGCACATGAAATTAACTTTATAGTTGGCTTCGGATCAGCCCTTACTTATAGAGTAGTTTCAGAAATCAGGCCCTGCAATGACACCGAGTCAGAACCTAGAAAGTCAGATCATGTCCAGTGAGGCTCGGTCAGCCCCTGAAATTGTCAAACCGGATCAGACCCTGCCTTATACATCCGACCAGCCCCTGATGGTTATGAAACTAAGTCAGGACCTGATCAGAAGGAAATTCCAGCTCCTGAAACAGTCAGTCCGGGTCTGACTTAGCATAGCAGAACCTATTTAGCCCCTGCAACATGAAAATAAATTGAAGGTTATTAATTTATGAGTGTATGCATGTATCAGTGTAGTAGTAAAAGCATATGATGCATAAAGAAGCATTAGTATGATAAGAATGAACGAAAGAATGATAATGTAACTAGCCTCGGCTAACAAGATTAAGTCATTAAAACATGGATCAAATGTGAAGTGCATAAAGTGCTAACTGGAATCCATCGCCACCGAAATTAAGATAACCTACTCACGTACAGAAGATTATTCACTATTTTGACCACAGAATTTGTAAACGAACTCCGATTGAGTTGATTCTTGAACCATGAGACTCGTTTATTCGAGACGAACAACTTTCGTGTTGAGCACTTTTCGAGAATCGCGCCAGAAGGGCTTTAAAAGTGATTTCTGATTTTACCCTTAGAAGTGGGGGCATTTTAGTCATTTCCAGATTTTAAGATATTTGTGTTTTATTTATTATTATTATCAGCATATACAGAAAATTAAAAAAAGAAAAAAGAAAAGAAGAGAAGCATGGAACGTTTGACGCGAGGAGAGAGAGAGAGAAAGAGAAAGGAGTTCGCCGGCGAGCTTCTGGCTGGCGTCTGGACGGCGCACCGGTGACGATGGAAACTCCACATTATGTGAAGCAGGTGAGAGGAAACTCTTAGGTCCTGAGATTGTTCAGATTACTGTTGATAAGATAGAAGTGATCAGATCAAAGTTGAAGACAGCCCAAGATAGACAGAAGAGTTACGCAGATCTAAAAAGGAAGGACATCGAGTATCAGGTGGGAGATAAGGTATTTTTGAAGATTTCTCCTTGGAAGAGTGTCATGAGATTTGGCAAAAAGGGGAAATTGAGTCCTCGGTTTATTGGACCATATACGAGATCGTGGAGCGAATTGGACCAGTTGCCTACAGATTAGCATTGCCACAGGAATTGTCAAAGATTCACAATGTTTTCCATGTGTCTATGTTGAGAAAGTACAGATCAGATCCCCCCACATTTTGCAGGAGCAACCAGTTGAATTGAGAGAAGACTTGACATATGCTGAAGAAAACCAGT
>SKCR01003053.1:0-16736 GCA_019454045.1 Zanthoxylum bungeanum | reverse complement strand
TGGTTCAATTGGATTATACTAGGTATTTGAAATTGACCATCGGAAGAGGCTTTTACATAAATTAGTGTTCCAGGTTAATAAATCAATATATTACCCAACTTTAAGATAACCACTTCATCTTCTAAATAATATTGGAATTAATCACAACCCTGGATAGTTTTTATAAATTTGGATTTTTCTCAACCTACTTTTAAGCAATTTTATTTACTTGTTTTAAATTTAGAATCATCGTCATTTCAAATCAATCAATCAAACAACCGGTTAGATACTGGTAATCAGTTGGCCCCATAAATTAATAACAAAAAGGTTTTAAGTCCTCGTGGGATCGATACTTTTTATACTACTTGAACGATATGTGCGCTTGCGTTATACGTGTGTGATTACGCTGGTCACCTTGGCCTTCTGGGATGTCGAAGTAAGATGCGCCTTGCGCTTCTTGCCCTTTAGCATAGCCATTAACTCTCCAAGAGTTCTCTCTTGGTTCATCATGAACCCGCCCCAACTTTCGGGCAGGGACTATAAGATCAAATCTATGGAAGTCTCGACCTCACAGGTAATGCCCAGTTAACCTAGCTGTTCGATGTTAGCAATCATCTGCGACACCTAGTGCTCGACAGATGTACCATCTGACATGCGTGAGCGAAAGAGCTTCTTTTATACTTTTAAGATCTAAAGTTAGATCTATAAAGATCCTTTAATTTCATCATCATGGTATAAAGATTTAATCCTTAGTTCTGACGACGAAATTTAGGAGTCTTTGCCGCAAGCATAACAGATTGAGCACTAAAGTTATCATCACGATGAGTCTTCCAAAGCTCATGCTCTACTATTTGCTTAACTCCGGGCTTAGGCCCGAGAGGTCGCTCTATCAAATAGAGTAACTTCTCAACTCCCAGGACTATCCTGAGATTCATTTCCCAATATGAAAATTAAAGCCGTAAAAGACATTTTCACCTAGGATTATGTCATTTGACGCTAATCTTTCCAATCATCATGATTGCTATAGTCCAATAATGATTACACCTTTTACCAATTAAAAGGTGTTTTAGGCACTTTGCCTAATAAACTAGATTCATAGACATCATTTGAATTAGAATCAAATCTGTCCTAGTATCCACTCTTCGAAAGTGTGAATATACGAGTCTTGTTAATGTGTCACAGACAATAATGCCACTTTTAAGTCTCAACAGATTTATTCAATTTGAGCTTTTGTTTGTCATATTATATGTTTGAGATTCATTTATATTCTAAATATAAATACTGTTATTCACATCTAATGTTCTTATCTCAATATCATCTTTATAAACAAAACACTTAGTGTTCTAGAATATAAAGGTATACCCGCAACGGGTTAAACTAGATATAGAGATAATGTTTCTAGTCAAACTAGGTACATTTTAACAGTTTCCTAATTTAAGTACATGCCCAAATGGCAGTTCCAAAACTTAGGTTCCCATAGCCAAAACAGCGACTCTCATCCCGTTTCTGACTCGCAGGTCAATCTTATTTGAAGCCAGTCTTCTGCTAATCAGCAGATCCCGCACATCAGTACATATGTATGTACCACATCCAGTATTAAAAATCCAATTTTAAAACCAGTAGTGGATATGTTTATGACAAACATACCTGAAGTCGGAGCCTTGCCCGTCTTCACTTCCTTCATGTCTGCCTTGTCCATACGGCAGTCACGCTTCCAGTGACCTCGTTTGCCACAATTTAGGCAGAAATCTTGGGATATGTCATTTGTCTTCCCAGAAAACCGTGACGATTTAGCCTTGCCTTTTTCTTCACATCCCCAGAAGCCTTTGGGCAAGCCTTGGCCTTCTGGGATGTCGAAGTAAGATGCGCCTTGCGCTTCTTGCCCTTTAGCATAGCCATTAACTCTCCAAGAGTTCTCTTTTGGTTCATCATGAACCCGCCCCAACTTTCGGGCAGGGACTATAAGATCAAATCTATGGAAGTCTCGACCTCACAGGTAATGCCCAGTTAACCTAGTTGTTCGATGTCAGCAATCATCTGCGACACCTAGTGCTCGACAGATGTACCATCTGACATGCGTGAGCGAAAGAGCTTTTTTTATACTTTTAAGATCTAAAGTTAGATCTATAAAGATCCTTTAATTTCATCATCATGGTATAAAGATTTAATCCTTAGTTCTGACGACGAAATTTAGGAGTCTTTGCGGCAAGCATAACTGATTGAGCACTAAAGTTATCATCACGATGAGTCTTCCAAAGCTCATGCTCTACTATTTGCTCAACTCCGGGCTTAGGCCCGAGAGGTCGCTCTATCAAATAGAGTAACTTCTCAACTCCCAGGACTATCCTGAGATTCATTTCCCAATATGAAAATTAAAGCCGTAAAAGACATTTTCACCTAGGATTATGTCATTTGACGCTAATCTTTCCAATCATCTTGATTGCTATAGTCCAACTATCCAATCAACGATTTCGGGTACAATCTAATGTAATGATTACTATAGTCTAACTATATAATTAACTATAATTTGATTGGTTACTTTCAAATGTATTGATTATTATAGTCCAACTATATAACCAACTAAAATGAAGTAGTTTGAATACAGTCCAACTGTTCAATTAAAACAACAATTGAATATTAGTCCAACTAATATATTTATAAATTATTAATGACGAAAAATGAAATGAGCGCGTATTGGCAAGTATTTAAATGAAATTGCAAATTTAATATTTGCCTCCCACTATTTTGCAGCGAGCCTCTAACCCTCTGTTGAGTACTCGGAAAACTAGTTTCCTAGTGGGGTAGGATCCCGTTAAATAACACACAACCTTGAATTTGACCAACAAATTGTATGAAACTTAACTAGGTAGATCTCTAAGATCAATTGGATCCTATCCAATTCCTAGATCCAGTAGGTGGACCTCCAAGTCCGAAACATATATCCAATATATGCCAATATATCCAATATATTCCTCAACCTTTTTTCCTCTGAATCAACTAAGCTTTGGCTTTGGCTCAACAAGCTTAATAAAACCAGCTAAGTGTGACCCATTGACAGTGGGAAAGCTTCGTAATCAAGGTCGATGAACAAGAAGTGACCTTGACTTTGGCCAACAGATCATAACTTGCCTAAGACGTACTATATGGAACAAAGCTTTCGTGATTCAAACACATCCGCGATGGACAAAGGTCTTGACTTTGGCCAACAAACCAATGCCAATCTTGGATCTTGAGAGAGAATCACTCAATGGAAGGAAAAACGCTTAATATAAAATGAGGGTTTTTGTCGCGATTTGGCAACCAATTTATTATCTTTAATTAAGTCTCATCATACACCATTAACCATGCATTCTAAAAGCATAATAAGGTGCAAATAAAATAATAATGATATTCGGATGGATATATAACAAACTTTGTTCCTAGAATAAATCTATCTTTTTCCTCTCTCCCGCTAGCACTATGCATACTTCTACCCAATTACATAATACTTCTAAAGAAACCTCATTTACATTGAGGGGAATTGGTGAGAAGAGAAATACAATGAGATAAGGAGATAATAGGCTGGACAGGCAGGTCCAATTTAATAAATTCTAAATTTATTACAACAATTTGCAAAATTACCCTCACCCTTCTAATATTCATCTGATATACATTATTCATTCATACATCCAAGTATTCACACAAAGCATGTTATTCAATCAATCTAATCCAATTAATTAATCTTTGAATTAATGACCATCCAATGTTCAAACAACAATTTTATTTGCGCGAGTCCAACTCGTTTAAGAATAAGTACTCAAAGTACGTATTCTTGAATTATATCGAACTACAATTTTAAATCCAATTTAAATTATATTCAATACTAATTCATATTTAATTCCAAATTAAATAATTACACTTTTAAAAGTGCCTTTTAGACTTGGATTCCAAATCCAATCTACATGGGTCTCAAAGGCCCAATTAGTATCCAATACTTTTTAATTAAAGTCCAATGGGCTTTTAATTAATTCTTTAGGCATGGGTTTTGACCATTATGGATCAAACCCAAGATGCCTAGGCCCAATAAGGAATCACCCTTATGCCATAAAATCAATTTTGGCCCATTAGGCCCAATTAATTTTTTTTTAAAGGCCCAATGTCATACTTGGACTTTATGGAAATGATTTTAGGCCCAATTGGATCCAACCCAATTGACCGAAACCAAACTTAGTCCAACCAAGCCCATTAAGCTCAATTACAACAATTAAATTAATACAACATTCCAAATTACATATTAATTCAATTAAAGTGCAATCACCATAATTAATTAATTAACCTAATGTTTCCAAAACATCAATTTAATCTAATTAATCATGCCTAATTCCCAAATTCATGTCCAACACAAAATTGGGGCAAAATCAATTCTCCAACAACATGCATAACTCACGGCCAAGGCAATAAAAAATAATTCAATTTGATTTCAATCCAATTTAAATCAACATTCAATATTTCTATCATGCCATCAACACATCCAATATGTCAAATTTTGAAACTCCACCATGGGTTCTATCTAGGGTGCATTCGGCCAAGCTTAGGAAATTAGGGAAAATTTTATCCAATTCATTTTCTCAATTCCTAAGATGTACAAATCCAATTCAACATCATCTAAGCTCAACCAAACATCAATATAAGAAAATACATACTCCAATCATAAATTCCCAAATTAAAGTCCATAAACCCTAGTTTTTCAAATCAAACTTAGATGGCTCTGATACCATTGTTAGTGTTCCTAGAACATGCCAAGATCGTCTAAGAGTGATTCGTGTGTGAATTAATCAAAGCGAGTTGCGGAATACTCACATTGATCGGTTGAAGTTCAAAACTTTTTCATGGATGTTGAAGCTTCCAAGCCTTCTTTGAGTGTTTCCAACACTTGGGTGAGTTTCCCTATCTCCTTGATTCACTCCTTTATGTGCTAGCAAGAACAAAAATGAAAGAAAAAATTGCCCTCCAAGAGTAGCAAAGAATCGACAATGAGAGGAGGAAGAGAGAAAAATGTGTTTGCTGTGAATAGTAACTCTATCTTCTTCCAAAGTTGACAAAATTAATATATACTAAAGTTGAGTGTTGTAATTGGTTTGACTGTGCAAAAAGAAATCTAAGCTTTTCTCAACCAAATAACAACTTACATCACTTGTGTAGACATTTGATGTAAGTTGGTGGGCCCCACTTTAAATTCAAAATTTAAGTCGGGTAATCCAACACACAACTTCGCTTGGGCCCGGGTTCGTTTAATTCCGAATTAAATGAATTGTCGTTGCGACTTAATTAAATCCAATTTAATTAAATAATAATACCTCGCAATATTATTACTAAAGTCGCTTGCGAATTAATTCTAAATTAATTCGTTCGCTTGAATTAAAATCCAATTTTAATTCCGCGTTGAAATCTAATTTCAACTAATATATCTGATATATTATTTTAGCCCAAATAAATAAATTAAATAGAAAAATCCAATTTAACTATTAAATTTATTTTACCGATTAATTCCAAATTAATCGCGTTCTCTCTTCTCGATGAATTTAATCCCAGATAAATTCTCGACGCAATTAATCCCAGATTAATTCTTTCTCTGATACCCAGATTAATTCTTGTCGTAATTAATCCCAAATTATTTCTCTCTCTCATAATTAATCCCAGATTAATTCTGTTCGAGTCAAATCTCAACGGTGAATCTTCGAGAAACGACCTCTGGCAGTAAATACAGTCATTGGACTATCCGAACATGTGCGTACCCAGTACCACGTTCTTACCGATTTACAAGACATGGTTGACTTCTAGCAAAGCACCGTGCCTTCCCAATTCTCCAGAAATATTCTTCTACGAAATACAAGATCTTTGTCAGGCGTAGTATACATAGTATTGCGTATTACGATCCAGTATCGATATCACATGCTAGGCCTAGAGCTGGAATTGTGTATGCCCCGTACGAAGCATATATCAGATATCTGGTAACTAGTCTCTATAATCGGATAATCATGACCTAGTCATATTATCCCGATGACTGCAGTACTTAAGAGTATTAGTTCCGTATCCTACATGATCATCATCTCCATATGACTGAAGTGATACTTCCATCTTGACATCACACCCAATACACTACGATTCTCAGTATACCCAGAAGAGGCGTACATAGAACCCGTTAAAGCCCCAGACGACCAAAACCAAAGTATACTGATTGTCGCAGGTATTAGCGATGCAAGTCTCAGGTTAAGACCAAATACACCTACCCTGATTTGGATTCCCATAGATACATAGTCATATTACCAATGGGATTCCGAGGGGTCTATCCAGAGCGAAGCTGTTTCCGTACCATCAGTAAACAGAACCTCCTATTACACTTGCATGAGTATCCAATACCCAAATATATGAGAACTATGCCGTTACGCTTCCATAACAAGCACAAGTGTAATACTAGCCTATTCCGCATTATTGATGTCTAGTCTCGATAATACTACGACTGGGGATATTTAATGATTAAACCTTACGTGGATTAATATTGTCTCATATCTTATTAATCTAGTACTAATCATATGGACTTTTATCATTTATATATATCTCGGTAATCCAATTACAAATGATAAAGGATCAATTTCCTTTGTCACATAGTTAATTTGTACAACAACACCATTATCTGTAGAAATAATGATGCTTTGGGTCATAATTGTCCACAGTTGATGTACCAGAAGGCATTGTGCCTATTGGTAGTAAATGGGTCTTCAAGAAGAAGACGGACATGGATGGCAACATACAAACATACAAACGTACAAAGCTAGGCTTGTAGCGAAAGGATATCGTCAACGACATGGTGTCGACTACGACAAAAAATTTTCACCTGTTGCCGTGATTAAATCCATTCGGATAATGCTTGCTATTACTGCATATTTCGATTATGAAATATGGCAGATGGACGTCAAAACCGCTTTCCTTAACGGAAACCTTTTGGAGGATGTTTATATGCAATAGCCTGACGGTTTTGTCGTGCCAAAACATGCAAACAAGGTTTGCAAGTTAAATCGATCCATTTATGGATTGAGGCAAGCATCGTGTTCTTGGAACCAACGTTTTGATGAGATCATAAAAGAATATGGTTTCATTCAAAATGAAGATGAATTTTGTGTATATAAGAAGGTTAGTTGGAGCACACTGATATTCATTGTCCTATATGTTGATGATGTATTGCTTTTAGGCAATCACATTCCCATGCTACAATCAATGAAAGCTGGTTTTCATTAAAAATTCTCCATGAAAGACCTGAGAGAAGCAGCCTTTATTCTGGGAATAAGGATCTACCGGGATAGATCTAGAAAGCTGCTTGGACTCTCCCAGAGCTCGTACATTGATAAAGTGTTGAAAAGATTCAACATGGATCAGTCCAAGAGGGGGCTGCTTCCAGTGTCACATGGCGTCTCTCTATCTAAGGACATATGTCCAAAAACTCAAGATGAGAGAGATGCAATGAATCAGATCTCGTTCGCTTCTACAGTCAGATCAATCATGTACGCCATGACATGTACGCGACCTGATGTCTCATATGCTTTGAGCATATGTAGTCGCAATCAGGCCGATCCAGGTGATGGTCACTGGATTGATGTTAAGAACATCCTTAAGTATATTAGATGAACTAAGGATGCTTTCTTAATTTATGAAGAAAGAGAACTTGAGGTGACTGGGTTAACCAATGCAAGTTTCCAAACCGATAAAGACGACTGTAAGTCACAATCTGGGTACATATTTTGTTTGAATAACGGAGCAGTGAGCTGGAAATCTTCCAAGTAAGATATTGTTACCGATTCAACAACAAAAGCAGAATACATTGTTGCAGCTGAGGCAGCAAAAGAAGCATTTTGGATCTATAAATTCCTAATTGGATTAGGAGTATTTCTGTTAGCAGCTGAGCTGGGCTACAGCACAGGCTAAGGAACCACGGTCTCATCAATGATCCTAGTATGTACTTCGACGGTTTCATCTGATTCGTGAGATCATACATCATGGCGATGTCAAGATCGAAAAGATCGCATCAGATGATAACCTTATAGATCCGCTGACGAAAGCTATATCTCAGCAAGAGTTTGAGCGACCCGTACATAGTTCAGGTGTTGGACACTTGAGTGATTGGCTATAGGCCAAGTGGGAGATTGTTGGACAATTATGACCTATAGCATCACTATTTGTAAAAGCATGGTGTTTTTGTATAAATTAACTATGTGACAAAGAAAATTGCTCTTTTATCATTTTGAAATTGGATTACTTGGATATATAAATGATAAAAGTCCATATGATTATTACCGGATTAATAAGATATGCGACAATATTAATCCATGAACGGTTTAATCATTAAATATCCATAGTCGTAGTATTATCGAGACTGGGCATGGCTAATGCGGAATTGACTAGTATTACACGTGTGCGCGTTATGGAAGCTTAACGGTATAGTTCTCATATATTTAAGTATTGGATACTTATACAAGTGTGATAGGAGGTTCTGTTAGCCGTTGGACCGGGAACAGCTTCGTTCTAGATAGACCCCTCAGAATCCCATTGGTAGTATGACTATGTGTCTATGGGAATCCGAATCAAGGTAGGTGTATGTGGTCTTTAACCTGAGACTTGCATCGCTAATACTTGCGACAATCACTTTACTTTGGTTTTGATCGTCCGGAGCTTTAACAGGTTCTGTGTTTGCCTCAGTTGGGTTTACTGAGAATCATAGTGTATTGGGTGTGATGTCAATATGGGAGTATCACTTCAGTCATATGGAGATGATGATCACACAGGATACGATACTGGTACTCTTAAATGATGCAGCTATCGGGATAATATGACTAGGTCATGATTATCCGATTACAGAGAATAGTTACGCGGGATCCGATATATGCTTTGTACGAGGCAGACACAATTCCAGCCCTAAGCCTAGCATGTGACATCTTATACTGGATCGTAATACGCAATACATTGTATACTATGCCTGATACAGATTATATATTCCTCGTTGAATAATTCTAGAAATTGGGTAGGCACGGTGCTTTGCTAGAAGCCAACCATGTCTTGTAAATCGGTGAAAACGTGGTACGAGGATCGCACGTGTCGGATAGTCCGACAACCGGATTTACTGCCAACATATCTGAGAATCTCTTGGGTCGCTTCCCAAAGATTCACCAATGACATTTGACTCGAACAAAATTAATTGAGATTAATTGTGAGAGAGAAAATTAATCTGGGATTAATTGCGGCAATAATTAATCTGGGATTATTTCGTCTAGAAGAGATAACGCGATTAATTTGGAATTAATCGATTAAATACATTTAATAGTTAAATTGGATTTTTCTATTTAATTTATTTATTTGGGCTAAAATAATATATTGGATATATTAAATTGAAATTGGATTTCAATACGGAATTAAAATTGGATTTTAATTCAAGCGAACGAATTAATTTGGAATTAATTCGTAAGCGACTTTCATAATAATTTTGCTAGGCATTATTATTTAATTAAATTGGATTTAATTATTTAGCGACGGAAAATTCGTTTAGCTAGATTAAACGAACTCGGGCCCAAAGTGTGTTGTGTAAGCCAACTCAAATTTGGAATTTGAAAGTGGTGGGACCCACTTTACTTACATCACTTGTCACTATTTGTGATAGGTGTAGTTAGCTAATTAAATGTTGGACTTTAAAGCACGCAACACATCAAGTTTGACTCACTATTCACCATCTCATTCTTTCCTCTCACAAGGCCGAATCGCTCTCTTCTTGTTCTTGAATTTTTGTTGCAAAAATTCATCCAAGCTAGCACTTAAAGGAGTCATTTTAAGGTGATAGGGAAACTCACCCAAGAGTTTGGAACTCTACAATAAAGCTTGGAGCTTCAACAACAAAGAAAGTTTTGAATTTTCTCATCCGTTCAATGTGAGTATTTCCGCAACTCTACTTGAATTATTCACACACAAATCATTGTTTAGAGACCTTGTGCATGTGTAGGACACTAACATATATATGTTTGTCATAATCACACATTCCCATCTTTGGCACATGTTTGCGTTTTTCATGTAATTTGACATGCCCATCTTAAGCCCATTACATAATAACAAGCAATTTCTTAAACCTCGAAAACCGCACATGTAATTATGACCATTGAACATAAATATCATTAGATATGCAACTTTCACCAATAAATATGAAACATTTTTAACATGAAACTTGTTACAATAAACATTCAACTTCAACCATTAGAGTTATAATTTTTAGCAATAACATGCAATTTCTTATGTCTCGAAAACCGCACATGTAACTATGACTATTGAACATGCAACTATGACTATTGAACATGCAACTAATACCATTAGACAAGAAACCTTTACCAATAAATATGAAATATTTTCTAATATGAAACTTTTTACAATGAACTTGCAACTTCAACCATTAGACGTGCAATATTTAATAATAATATGCAATTTCTTATTGCTCGAAAACCGCACATGTAACTATGAGCATTGAACATGCAACATTATCATTAGACATGTAACTTTTACTAATAAATATGAAACTTTTTCTAATATGAAACTTTTTTACAATGAACCTGCAATTTCAACCATTAGACGTGCAATATTTAGCAATAACATGCAATTTCTTATGTCTCGAAAACCGCACATGTAATTATGACCGTTGAACATGCAACTAATATCAATAGACGTGCAACTAATATCATTAGACATGCAACTTTCACCAATAAATATGAAACATTTCTAATATGAAATTTGTTATAATGAACATACAACTTCAACTATTAGAGTTATAATTTTTAGTAAGAACATGCAACTTCTTATGCCTCAAAAGTCGAACATGTAATTATGACCATTAAACATGCAACAAATATCATTAGACATGCAACGTTCACCAATAAATATGAAATATTTTCTAAAATGAAACTTTTTATAATAAACATGTAACTTCAACCATTAGACTTGTAATTTTTAACAATAATATGCAACGAATTTTTTATAATATTTTTATTAATATTTTACATGTCATTTATTAAAAAATATATATTATTATTATTTTTTGGGAGAACCGGTTGTATTTTTTTTAAAGGAATTGAATGCTTGTTTGCTGCCACAATATTAATGTTCAATGTCTTTATTTTTCAAATCTTGTCTCACAGATTAAAAAAATCAAGTTTAATGACATAATTTTATATTTAATGCCCAGAGTTGGCAATATTTACATATTTATTGCTTGTCTTTCATGTTTAATATCTAAATTTCAGAATAATATTATAAAAATTCAGTGGACAACAATTTCAGGTTAAATCAGTATTAAATATTGTCTCAAATATGAAAAAAATTAATGTTCAATGTCTTTATTTTTCATGTTTATTAGATATTCAAGCAGTCAATTTAATGAATATATTTTTTTTTTTTTGTATTTAATATCCAGATTTGATCTCATCCATTGGATCAGTGCCATACCTGCAGGTACTGTAGCCATACCTTGTAACAATATTTTATCCCCATAATATAGATGCATTTTTATAAATATAACCCACAAAAGGGGGAATTGTCTCATTCATGTTAAAAGTTATTTACCATTGAGCAGTGATGAGTGACCACACAACACAACTGACAAAAGTAGTGCATATTCACTCCATTTCTTTTTTCTTAATTTCTCTGCAAAAACTTGCTCTTTAGTCAAAAGCACCTTGGGACCCTCCGTTTCTCTTTTCATAATCCTCATCACTAAAATAACTCTCACTATTACTAAAAAAACAAAATACTAATCAAATAAATCAAGGAAAAGATTGTTAGGCGACAAAAAAAAAAAAAAATTTGAGTGAAATGAACATAAACATTGCATAATAAATAATTAAAATTAGGTGTTTATTTTTTTCAAAAACATTTAAGTTGAATGTCTCTTGGGGACAAATGTCATTCTCCAATAAACACTCAATAACAATATGTAAATATCAAACACCTTACACCACCATACATATACACATACTAAAACAAAACAAAACATTATCATCTCCTTTTGATAATCCAACTGTAAAGCGAACTTGCATTGGATACGCATTGCACTAAACAAAAACGAAGAAACAACTTTTCTTCATAATCAAATATTGTGAGTGACCTAAACAAACAAACTCTCTGAGGTATCCCAGAAGCAGAAACAGCCAAAACAATGCCTTCAAGGCCTCTTCCTCCAAGCTACAATAATCTTGCTCAGCCAAGCTTTGCTAACAAAACAAGATTCTTGTTTTTGATTCTCATTACATCATCCTCTGTAGTTATAGTGTTCACATTTCTTTACTTTCTTTACCATCTTTGGTTCAATCTTGTAAACCGCTCAAGAACCATCCCTTTTGATTCCAATGCTCCTTTGAAGCTGCAAAGATTCACTTACAAAGAGCTGAAGAATGCTACCAATGATTTTGATGAGGCTAATATTATCGGCAAAGGTGGTTCTGGTACTGTGTTTCTTGGCATTGCAAGAGATGGGAAATTGTTTGCTATCAAGAGACTTGATACTCTTTCTTTACAAACTGAGAGAGAGTTTCAGAATGAGCTGCAGATTCTTGGTGGTTTAAGGTCACCTTTTTTGGTTATCCTTTTGGGATACTGTATGGAGAGTAACAAGAGGTTTTTGGTTTATGAGTATTTGCCAAATAAGAGCTTGCAAGAGATGTTATTTAGTGAAGGTAATTCAGTGCTGAAATGGAGTCAGAGATTTGATATCATAATGGATGTTGCCAAGGCTTTAGAGTTTTTGCATCTTGGTTGTGACCCTCCTGTGATCCATGGTGATATTAAGCCTAGTAATGTGTTGCTTGATTCTGACTTTAGAGGGAAAGTTTCTGATTTTGGGTTGTCAAGGATTAAAGTGGAGGGTGAATTTGGGATGGATTTGTTTAGCCAAGACTTGGGGAAGAGCCAAGAGCTATGGAAAAGTCAAGAGCTTTCAGGGAATTTGGCTACTACTACCGAGACACCAACAATTAGTACTCCCGTTGAGAGTGCTCATGAGGTAGATTTTGCACTTGCTTTACAAGCTTCTTCTTCATCAAACAATAGTAGGTGTTATAATGTTAGAGCTTTGAACTTGAATTCTTTGAATTATAATGCCAATATTGCGAGTGAGAGTGAAGTTAAGAGTGGGAATGGCAAGGGGAAAGAGGTTTCTAGTGTAGTACATATTGGTGGGGTTGATTGGACTAGTAAGTTTGTGCCTTATGAAGATGAGCTTTCTAGTGCTAGTATTGATCATAGCAAGGAGTTGAATGTTAATGCCAGCTCTGTTAATGATGATGCGGCGAGTACTAAGCAATGGGGGAAGGACTGGTGGTGGAGGCAGGATGGGAGTGGTGAATTGTGTAGTAAGGATTATGTTATGGAGTGGATAGGTAGCCAAATTTGTCCATCGACAAATCCTGATTGGGATGAAGAGAAAAAGAGTACCAATGAGAAAATTGAGTTGGATAATTCAACTCCATTGGATAACTTAGAGGATGGTCATGAACCACAGTTGCAAGAGCTTGGTTTTGAGAAATTGGATAAAGGGTTTGAGAAGAAAGAATCGAAAGGAAGGAAAAACCGAAAGAAAAAGCATAGGAAGATGCAAGAATGGTGGAAAGAAGAACACTTAGCTGAGATGAGCAAGAAGAGTAGTAAATTAAGGAAGCTTGAGACAAAATGGAAGAAGGGCTTTAAGATTCAGCATTTTGATCTGGCTAGGCGGTTTCATTTTCATAGACGAAAGAAATTTGGGGAGCAGAATCAAGATGATTGTGATGCAAATGGGGAGTTTAGTTTTAGGAGGGGATGGAGGAAGAAGAACAAAAATTCAATGGGGAGTGATATGTGGAGTGGAGATCTTTTCAGTCGCGAATTGAGCAGCACAACGAGTATGAGAGGCACTCTGTGTTATGTTGCTCCAGAGTATGGTGGCTGTGGTTACCTAATGGAGAAGGCTGATATCTACAGTTTAGGAGTTTTGATCCTAGTAATTGTGTCTGGTAGAAGGCCATTACATGTTCTTGCATCGCCAATGAAGCTCGAAAAGGCTAATTTGATCAGCTGGTGCAGGCACTTGGCTCAAGCTGGTAACATTTTAGAACTAGTAGATGAGAGATTGAAAGATGAGTACAACAAGGAGCAAGCAAGTTTGTGCATCAATTTGGCCTTAACTTGCTTACAGAAAACACCAGAGTTGAGGCCGGATACTGGGGAGACTGTAAGGATTCTGAAAGGGGAGATTGATCTCCCGCCACTGCCATTTGAGTTTTCTCCATCTCCTTCAAAATTATACGGCAAGTCGAGGCAAATGCAGATTAGGCCTTAGTACATGTTCATCATTTTCTCTTCTTTGTATCATGTAATTGCATTTGGGGTCTTGTTGAGTGTAATTTAGGTTAGATTATCAGAAAATGTAACCTGAAAACCAATTTGGAGTTCAAAAGGAAGGTGGGTCTGTACATTGCTATGTAAGGATTATGCTGCTATGTTTTTGCATTAATGTACATTAAAGTTCATGTTCTGCATTTTTGTTATACATTTGTGCTCTCCATGTATTCTATTCAAATCCCGAGAAGCAAGAATGACTATATTACGACAATGTATCCGGCTCATAAAACAAGATATGAAAAAGATTTTAATATATGCAATATTACTCCTATTTTTTCACAAAGACTATTACAAACGGATAGCAAGTTAATACTTAATAATTTTGTTAATCATGACTTTGCGGTTGAATGAAATTTTTAAAATTTTTTTTTTCAACATAGAAATTGTTTGAATTCCCTCCAACAGAGGGAAAGGAATCTTGTGTTAGAGGCAGCAATAGATTGATAATTAATAATAGTTTGAATACTGTAGTGTAGTGTAGTGCATGCATTGACTGGACATGTGTGTTTTGTTTTGTGTTTTTCATATGAGTTTTGTACAAGCTTAGTTAAAATAAAGGATGTTGGTGCACAAAAATACAATGGAGTTAATGAAGGTAGTTCAGGTTCACCAAATCATTCACTTCATTTTTAAAAGTAGATGATTGCTCCCCCAATTTCGGTTGGTTATTGTTGACTAAAGGCAAGCACCAATAAAGTCACTTTCACATTCATAGCATAAAATAAAGATAATATTAATCATCATCGTCATTAAATTATTCATCATTAACTCACTGGTGGTAACTGTTAATTAATCTATCAATTATTGAAGTGTAAACAAAAAGGGCAATGTTAAAAAAACAATACAAAAAAAAAAAAAAAAAAATACAACGCAAAAAAGAAAAATACCCAAAAGGGCAAAATTATATCAAGTCTATTTTAAAGTTAAATATCCTTATTACCACGTCATAAAGTTTACCTAAAAAGTTATGATAAACTTTTAATTATATATATAAAAGATTCGTAACAAAATTAATATTTAAATCAAGGGTTGTAATATTTTAACTTAAATTTTGGACTTATATTTTAATTTTAAAATTTGTCATTGATTTAAGTCAATTTAATGATATATATTCAAAATTAAAATAATATTTAATAATATAAAATTCATTCATCATTATCTATTAAAACATTGACTTAAATCAATGGTTAGATAATAATGTTTAGATTTAAATACAAAAAAAAATTAAGTTAAAATATCATCACACTTAGAAACAAAAAAACAAGAGGGTGAAAATAGGTAGCAAATGCTATGTGTGAAACAATTAACATATGTAAAGGGGCCGAGCACGGGCAGAAGTTTTTTTAGTTTCAAAGCAAATTTGAAAATTTTAAATTTGAGAATTAATTGTATAGCCAAAAAGGATGGGACCATCATCATGTTGTCGACAATATCCCAGCAATTATTGCACTCCTTGCTGATTGATACTTGTAGTGGACTGGCCATTTCATTTTAGATGTTATGTAACACTTAAGAAGGCATTAGGCCGGGGTGATAACCATCTTTTCCAGTTATTTTTTCTTCAATAAATATGAATAAAAGGTATAAATATTCCTAATAATGAGAGTAGAGATCTCGTAATTTGTTTATTTAGATTTTTACATCATGCTCGTTAAACCTCTCGGTTGTACTATAAACGTATTTTATCATATTTTTAGTAGACCCTAATATAATCTTAGTAGATTTTAACAACTTAAAAAAAAAACACACACACACTAATCAAAGAATTATCACACACACGGACACACACAGAGAAAGAAAAATGAGAGAAACTCTAATATCCCAA
This sequence comes from Zanthoxylum bungeanum, assembly GCA_019454045.1. Taxonomy (NCBI): domain Eukaryota; kingdom Viridiplantae; phylum Streptophyta; class Magnoliopsida; order Sapindales; family Rutaceae; genus Zanthoxylum; species Zanthoxylum bungeanum. The sequence goes on along the minus strand of SKCR01003053.1, from coordinate 496 downwards.
ATTTTCGGAATAAATTTAGAGAGTTATCGGATCGTAATTTAGGTCTCAGAACGAGACGATGTTGGAAAATAAGAATTTAAGTGTTGAATAATAGGTCGGAATATTTTAAAGTAGGATCTCGTCAGATTAGAAATAATGAAATTTGAAAGAATTGATTACGCGATTATAAAATAAAGAGGAAGTTTCATTGTTTCGACTATAAAAATATCAAACGAACTCCAATTAAGCTGATTTTTTATCTGTTGGAAATGTCGAAGGCAAACAACTTTCATGTTGACCACTTTTCAAAATTTGCATTAGAAGAGCCTCAAAAATGTGAATTTTTGAAGTAGTCAAATCTCAGAGACCTATCTGTAATTTTACGGGGGCTGTTTTATAATTATCAAAAAGTTTTTATAAATACCTATATATTCCAAAAATTGCAAAACTCTCAAAAGTTTCTCAACTCCCTTCACTCGACCCATTCGTAAGTTAGAGGGAAATGGGGCTTGTCGGT
>SKCR01003052.1:0-16889 GCA_019454045.1 Zanthoxylum bungeanum | reverse complement strand
TGGAATCAACTCGGGCTAAAACGATGAAATTCGGAGGAAAAATTGTCAAAAACGAAATTTAACTATACGCGTCACGAAGTGCAGTCCTAAACTTGGGTTTAAATGGTTTTTGTTTCTGTTGATCTGGATTGAAAGGCTTCTTCAAATCCTTGTTTTGGGGTATTTTTGAGGGTTTTGAACCCACGAGCTTCGGCTTCTTTGAAGTGGAGAAATTTGGCTCCATTTTAGCACTTGGGTTGAATTTTCTTTTCATGGGTTTGTTGGTATCCGCTTTGTTCTTCGCCGCCATTGAAGCTTTAGCTCAAGCTTTCTTGGCTTCTCTAGTTCTCTTCTCTGCGTTAACGTTAAGTGAATTGTAATCGTTTGTGCATTGGGTTTTTTTAAGGGTTTTAGTTTGGTTTCTCATCTCTATTCGGACAGGATGTCAATGGGTTATTTTGGGTGTGCTTACCGACCCGGCCCATCTTGTGAGCCCATTTGTGGATAATTCTTTGAAAATCATTCCATAAATTATGAATATTATTTTTATTTTGGGCTATGATTTTTCTTAATATTTTTATATTTTATACAATTAGATTAAGAGTGTAGTTGATTTGCTTAGATTTAAGGTTGCATAATCATAACCATAAAAACGTCATTATAGTAATTATATTAAATAGTGTAGTTAATTTAAATTTCTGCAGTACTTCCACTTATTCTCTGCTAATTTTTCAGGAATTTTAGGCCAAGTTTCTGATAAACTTTGATTTTTGGCTAGTCTGAGATGAGTCGAGAGAAATATATAAATATATATATATAAGGGCTTATCTTCCCCCTCTCCCGTCATATTTGACTTTTTTGTCTCCCCTACGGTTCCTTAATTGTCCCATTCCTTTCACCAAAATTCCATTTTGTATACTGCCATTCATTAATTGTCTCTTATTTTTAGATTATAAGGAGTGTCAGTCAATGGTCTGCTGGAACAAGCCAAATTGAAGAGAGTATTCATTGTGCTTATTGCTCCCTCATTGAGAAAGCATAACACTTTATCTATATTGAGGTATATCTGGAGATTTTCAATCTTCTAATTAAGGGTTCATTTCATCATTGAATTGAGACCTTTCTTGAAAGTAATTCACCGTTGAGCATATCAGTGAATTGCTGATGAGCACATTCTGCTAAATATCCTTTGATACTTAAATGTGTGCATTTCTGGAAGCACGTGATTTTCTTTAAAATAACATTAAAGAAAAAGGGAAAACATTGATCATTAAAATTTGCAAGACATAATATTTGTGAAGGTTTATATGTGTAATGTGAGAGAGTGGGGGAAGGGGACTGGAGTTTAATCTGTGGTCTTAAGTGCATATTAGTTATTACAAGTCTCAGCTGTTAACATCTAGTCACCTATGCTACTATCCCGCCCATGACCAATACATTACAGCTGGCTTTCTTATGGCTGTCCTAAGCTCTAGTAGGTACATGTGTTTCAAATCAAGTCTCATTGTAGGGACATCATGTCTCTAATTGCCCAACTAAGCCAATTCATATATTTCCCTAAAATGCTACTCGAATATGTTATTGTACAAAGCGTAGTGATGTATAGCAAAACTGATGAAGAAAGTAAGAAACCGTTCTGGAATGGACCTGTAAAATTAGTATATTTTAAGATAAAGGGAAAGGTCGTGAGGCAGTTACATAAATCGAGTGGGATGGTTTAATGCTAGATACATGTAATTTAACTAGTAGGAACCAATCAAGGTATAAAGACCGTTAAAAACTAAAGTAGTTGGGAATTTTTCTTATATGGTTCTTTCGGTTCTGCTAATCTCCAATTCTCCATTCCCCGTTTCCTAACTTGAACTGGAGGAGGCTTGCAAACTACTATAACATCGTTTATTATCCCGACTGTTTGAATCTTGGGCGAATTGTTCCCAGAATCAATTTTTTATATCAGGTCTTTCAGGAGATGAAACGGAATCGTGTTTTAGAAGCATTATACCGACGTATTCTGCGAGCCTACTATGATAAGAAGTGTTTTAGGGTTATTATTGTCATACCGCTCCTACCAGGTTTCCAGGTTCTCATCCTTGCATGATAATCATGAAATTGCAATTTAGCTGGTTATTTAGAAACTGAAACTGAATCCTAAGCTTCACAGGGTGGTGTTGATGATGGTGGTGCGGCATCTGTCAGAGCCATAATGCACTGTCAGTACAGAACCATTTGCAGGGGACAGAATTCGATATTGCATAAGCCGTATGCTCTTCTTGGTCCAAAGGCTCATGATTACATTTCTTTCTATGGTCTTAGGGCTTATGGTAAACTTTTTGAGGGTGGTCCTGTGGCCACCAGTCAGGTATTTGTCTTTCACCAATGCAACTTCTTTTATGCATTGTTCTTAAATTATTGTTCTGAGATATTGGCAAATGTTGTTCATATTTCTTCATAATATAAATTTCAAAAGGTTGAGTGAAGCTCATGATTCATGGATATACGATGTCATATGTTGTGTTCTTATATTTTTGCAGGTGTATGTGCATAGTAAAGTAATGATAGTTGATGACTCTGTAGCTTTGATTGGATCAGCTAATATTAATGACAGGAGTTTACTTGGTTCAAGGGATTCTGAGGTATCAATCTATTATATATTATTAATTATTGGGAGTGCACTTTGGGACCTTGAAGCTATTCAGTTGAATCCTCTATGGAAAATGCAGACATCTGTTTACCAGTTATTAATTATTGGGAGTGCGCTTTCGGACCTTGAGGCTATCCAGTTGAATCCTCTATGGTCTGAACATCTTGGTCTTCATGCAAGAGAGGTCAGTAACTTGACCATTTTGCTTTTTCCCAAACTTCCATCTATGCTTTATAGATGCGTTAATTTCCAAGCACTAAAATCATCTCGATTAATTGGCTGATTCTGTATTCTTTCTTTTACCGTCACATTTCCCCCGCAGGTCAATCGAATAGTTGATCCGGTAATTGATTCAACTTACAAAGATATATGGGTTGCGACAGCAAGGGTAAGCTGAAAATATCTTTTTTCCCCTTCGTTTGTCCTTTGAGTGAATTGTGTTAGAAACGACTAATACATATATTCGAATTCGACAGACAAATACTGCTATCTATCAGGACGTATTTTCTTGTGTTCCCAACGATATTATTCACACCAGGTATGATAAAGTCTGCGACGTCTTTCTGCTCATCTCTTTTCACTGCATTAATTAATCATCTTCTTCGAATATGATTTGATTACAAGCAGAGCTGCAATTAGACAAAACATGGCTTCTCGGAAGGAGAAACTCGGGCATATTACCATAGACTTAGGAATAGCTCCGCAGACTCTAGAATCGAATCGAAATGGAGATATCGTGAAGACAGATCCCTCGGAGAGATTACAGGCAGTGCGCGGACATCTTGTTTCTTTTCCTTTGGAATTTATGTGCCGTCTTTAATGAGAGTGAGTATTATGCATCTCAAGTTTTTTATTAAGCTTAGAAAAAAAATCCCCAGAATTTGATCTTAATTTGCAGAAAATCCTCCGTTTCCCTTTCCTTTATATATATATATATATATATATATATATATTCAAAAAATGCACAGAAACCACATATACAGAGAAATAGAGGGGGCATATTCTATTTACACTTTTGCCCCTAAGGAACTGTTCTCAAATTGGAGATTCTTGTAAAAAATTATTCCATAATACTAATTTATACTGCAATAATACTGTCCATTTGTTTATCAATAATTTTTATCATCCGTTGAAGTGTCAAATTTTTTCCTTTTTCTTTTCCAATTGTGTATTTTTATGTGTAATATTATGTATATTTATCATTTTTCATTAACTAAAGAAATTACAAAACAAATTAAACGCCCTCGTGTATTTTAAAAAACACAACCACCATTTAATAATCCTGCCAAAATTTATTTTGGAAATTTGGAAAATGAAAAAAAAAAAAAGGCTATGTAGGGTTGTTTGTATATCATTCTCACTTTTCATTGAAAAAAATCGACATTTTTATACATACCTAAGTTTTAGTTGCTGGAAGAAAATAACGAAAATTTGCGAGATTAGCATTAAAATCTTAAAAAAAAAAAAAAAAAAAAAAAAAAGGATTTTCCAACTGAAGTTCTCTCACTCTCATCTTTACTGTAGTCAATCTTTGTAGTTACAATTATTACAATTATTTCACGGTAATTGGGAAATTTAAATATTACAAATATTACAATTATCCTCGAGTAGACCCTGAAGGACGAATCGGACCCACGGAGTAGACTCACGCACGAATCAGACCCTGAAGGCCGAATCAGACCCTGACGGCAGAGGCTGAGAGCGGAGGCTGAGAGCAGAGGCAGACCCTGAGAGCGGAGGCAGAGGCGGATGAGCAGAGGCAGAGGCTGGCGAGCGGAGGCAGAGGGTGATGAGCGGAGACAGAGGCTGGTGAGCGGAGGCAGAGGCTGGCGAGCGGAGGCAGAGGCTGATGAGCGGAGGCAAAGGCTGATGAGCGGAGGTAGAGGCTGGCGAGCGGAGGCAGAGGCTGATGAGCGGAGGCTGAGAGAAATAGTTAGACACTGAATTGATGAAGTTGATCCAGAACCGAACCACTGTTTCTTCACTTTCCCGAGGCTTGTTGATGTCAACAATATCCTTAAAATAAATTTGTCCTCTACCGTAGGTGCAGTAGAACGTGAGACGATTGTTTCCCAGGATACAACGGAAAACCGAACGAGTATGGGCACCACCAAACCTCGTTCCTAACGAACCCACAAAAGTGTTTGAACTCTTCAAAAAAAATAAAGAAAAACAAATGCTCCGAAAATTTCTTCTAAATTTCTGTCCTTAGTAAACAAAATCTGAGTATTGTTTTATATAGGAAAACGAAAACACAGCTCATTTAAAGGAAATTAACATGCCAATTATATCTCATAAATGAGAGGTTTTTCACTTGTTGTAACCACCAAGCTAATTAAATTAGCTGTTATGGAAATTCAAAAGGCTTGGAAAATTGAAGAGATTAGTAAAAATTCGGTTGGGCCGGGCCCGCATAATTTGGTCCGACATTCGTGTACGCAGGAGCACACGAGCCAAGCTTGATTCAGATTTGATTTGCACCCCCCCCCCCCGCGCGCACGTAGAGAGAGCCTCTATCCTTATAACTCTTACTCATCTACATATGAGCAATCATATATGAGCATAATATTCCCTCTATAGCTTTCCCATATGGGACAATCTAACTTCTCTTTATTTTCCAACACCAATGGGTGAATTTTGAGCAACAATTTCTCATTCACCCAAACACCATTTTAAGCATATGAATATATCATTTCGAAGTACTCACGGAGGAGTATCTGAATCATTCAATAACAACCACTAACACGAAGTGGACTGTAGACAACAGGATCTGACGACGCTGTTTCTAGGCTCGCGGCCTAGTTGGGAAGTACGAAATAACATGGAGTCGCCACCCGGTGTGAACCGGGACAAAGATTTAAGGCCGCACTAACCCCTCGCAAGGGAAGACCTCAAACCGCTGGGTTCGGAATGACCCCTTACTTATGTCACTTGTGATGATATAGTTTGTGCAATAAACTAACCGAATCTATTCAACATTCATGCTCAAGGGTACTTAGATCTAATATGATTTCATCCAATTAATTCCACGCAATGTAACTGTAGGCATTGCATTTTTGCATACCAGCCCGATGAGGAGTCTCGTAAGGAGGCACTACCTTTAAGTCGTGGAAGTCGTGGACAATGATCGTCGGAAGGGAAAATTCAAGAATTGACATTTTTCCGGATTTGATTCGCTCGTTTAGCTTCGGGTTTGCTCGTTGGATTTCCGTTTCAAAATCATCCCCCGCCCAAAACCCTATCATCGCTCTCTAACTTTTCATGCATGTGTCCCTTCAACTTCCATGCAAACCCTAAACCTCTTTTGCCACCTCACTTCCAAATTCAACCATGCACATGCCACCACTCCCTTTTCATTAAACAAATCCATTTCAACAAAGCCTACTCCACGTGAATTACAAGCCAAAAAAAAACCCTTGATCCTCACGTCCCTAGCATGCCATTAACTCTCCACTAAGCATTCAAGCTACCTCCTACACATTGACACCTCATACATTAAATAAAATAACTACCCCACACGTTAATTGCCCCCATTCACTAGCACCTCACGCCCAACACCAAGAAACACCAACACCAATTTAATAACCTCACATGCCTCACCCCTCTCATTTTCAAAACAAAACCCCACCTATTAAATAATTGCCTCCCTTTTTCAAAAAGAAAAATCAAAAAGTCTTTCTCCATTAAATGAGCATTCCTCACCTCAACACCCTTCAACCATTATAAAATGGAAAGAAACCAACTTTGCTCCGGGGAGCTAAAAAAAAAAAGAAGCCACGTAGAAACCCTTAGCTTCTCGGCATCTCTCACAAAAAGCACCCTCACAAAACAGCCCCATTTTCACGCCCATACTGCTTCCATTTCACCACCCCACTGCTCACGCCTTAAGACCTTGAACCAGCCCCTACATTCAGCTTCCAATTCGTGCCATTCAGCCCTCCATTTTAGCCTCTGATCCACGCTCATTGCAGCCCCTATTGATCACGCAAACTGCCCCCATTACAGCCCTAAAACTCACGCGAACAGCCCTCATTTAGTACCCGGAACTCACGCCTAAATCAGTCCCACTTAGCCTCTAAAACTCACGCCCAAGACTGCCTCATTCACCTCCCTAAATCTCATGCCAAATTGCATATTCACCCAGCTCACGCCCTACGCAAATAGCCAACAAAATAAGCCACGCCACTGCCTTTAACACATCAACACAGCTCACGCCACCTTTCACAAAGAGCCCCCCACCACATTGCACACGTCCAGCCCTTCAAATACCAAGCAAACTCGCTCAGCTCTCCACACAATTAACTGCCCCATTTAACGTGCCAAAAACTGCCGAGAATAAAGCCATCTGCCCCACAAAAAAACTGCCAAATTCACGCCAATAAACCACGTCAATTACCTCTTCTAACTGCTAGCAAATCACCGCATATACTGCCCCTAAACTGCCAGCAAACCATTGCCAATTCTGCCTCCAAAATCTGCCAAATATCACCGAAAATTGCCTCTACAAACTCTCCAAAATTGCACGCATATTAGGCCCTGAAATTGTCCAGAAAACACCCCGAACTGCACTGAAAAAACTATCCAGAAACCCCCTCAAAAATCACCAAAACAGCAGCCCAATACCTCTCCAAACACCCCAAAACAGTCCCCTAAATTACCAAAAACAGCGACCAGAAAATACAACGGAAACCGCAGCGAAACGAAGTGAAAACAGCGAGCAAAACAGCGAAACAGCGAAAGAAGATGTCGAACCAGCGAACCGGAGAAGTCACGGAGTTTTAGCCCTTCCGACGGCCGTATAACACACTTTCGAGAGACGACACAAAAGGTTAGACCTGAGAGCGCAAATATTTATTTTATTCATATGAATTAGTGAATTGGAATGCATGTTATTTATTTTATTCGTATGAATTAGTTAGAAAGCATGTTATAGAATTTCTTCACATGAAATAATAACTTAGAATATATGTTTAGCATGAATATTTGTTTTGGCATGTTATTTAGAATTTATTTACATGAAATATTGACTTAGAATATGTGTTTAATAATGCTTAGCATGAATAGTTAATTTAACATGTTAATTAATTTAGGTTATGTAAATTAATAAGGTAGAATCGCATGTAATTTATTTTTCTGTCGCATGAATGTCATTAATTAGTATGTGATGTAGTTTTGGGTGAATGGAATATGTGTTCCTTTTTTGTGGTATATTGGATGGAACCCCGGACATAAATTCCATAGCCGAATCCGAATGGACGGTAATATGGTTTGCACTCGGGATACAACGCCCCGTACCACTTAATAGGCTCACATGTTTCATTTCACTCAAATTTGTATTCGAAGCATGATTATGTTGTTGTAATGTTATTTATTTTAAGAATGACTTAATTTATTATTTTTGTGTTAAGAATTTAAGTTGTGGTGTGTTTAGAATAATTTCTACCAATACATGTCTTGTAGACTAGGTAATATAGCACAAATCCATTCATTACAAGTGACATAAGTAAGAGACCATTCCGAACCCAACGGTTTGAGGTCTTCCCTTGCGAGAGGTGAGTGCGACCTTAAATCATTTTCCCGGTTCACACCGGGTGGCGACTCCATTATTCTCCGGTTTAGTCCCCTGTGGGCTACTCCGTACTCCCAACCGGGCCGCGAGCCCGGAACATCATGCGTCGCCTAGTTTCTTGTCCTACAGTAACATAACAAGCATATTGAACCATTAAATCAACATGTATAAATCATTACTCAAACACATCATAAACTAAGAACATGCATAAAGAACAACTTAAACATGCTTTAACAAATAAATAACAAACTAAATTAAATCATGCTTTAAATAATAAATAAACAACCCATAAACTATAACATGCTCAAATACAAATTTTGGATGAGACGAGATACGTGTATCTTAAGTGGTACGTGGCATTGTATCCCGAGTGCAGACCATACTACCGTCCATTCGGAATCGGCTATGGAATTTACGTCCGGGTTCCATCTGATATACTACAAAAGGGGAACACATATCCCGCTCATCCAACAATCACATCATGCTTCAAACGACTCTCATGCAATTATATATCAAAGTAAATAAAACAAAGATAAAGAAGATAAGTAAAAAGGTGCCCTCAGGTCTAACCTCTTTTGTCGTCTAAGAAATGGCGTTACACGTCCGTTGGAAGAGAGATTGATCCGTTACTTTTCCGATTTCTCTACTCAACGTCTTTCCTCACTGTTTCGTTGCTCGGGCTACTGTTTCCACTCTGTTTCGCTGCTGTTTTCGGGGAATTTTCTGGTCACTGTTTCAGGTCTATTAGTGGACTGTTTTGTGTGTTTTCAGGGTGCAGTTTTGGGTAGTTTTGGGGACTGTTTTGGGGTGATTTTGTCTCAGTTTACTGGCTGATTTTTGGACTGTATTTCGGTGGATTAGGGACCCTGTTTTTCCGTGTGAATGACTCGGTTTGGACGAGGTCAGTGAGCAGTGAGGCTTTGGCGTGATGAAGGCAGTGAATGTGGCGTTCTATGCGTGAAGGGTTAAGGGGCTGTTATGGGCTGAGTGACGTACGTTATGGCAGTTCAGGTTAGTGTTTTTCATGAAGGCTAAGGGTGCTATTTACGTGTGCATGAAGGGCTTGAGGGTTTTATGGCTTCTCACGGTAGAATGGGCGGCTGTTTCTCATTGCATGCGCTGGTTTGGTGGCTTAGTTCACATCCATGGTTGCGTTTGAAGAGTGTTGAACGTGTGAGATTATGGACGTGAGCTGCAGGTTATTTTTGAGGGCGTGTGAGGGCTGTTTGATCCGTGAATTTGAGGGATTTGCAGTGGCTTATTTTGGTCTGTTTGGTCAGTGGAATGGATTTTAAGAATAAGGGGACTGCTAGGTGTCGGAGGCTGCTTGTGAGGGCAGGATGTGATTCGGTTGGTGAGGAGGGCAGGCGAGACGTGGAGATGGCTTGTGTTTGTTGGCAGGCTAGGATTGTTTGTGGAGAAATGAGATGCTGTTGAATGAGTATGTGAGTGGAGGCTACGTGTGATGCTAGGGGACGTGGTGGCTATTGAAGGTGGAAGCTGCGTCAATGAGTTTTAGGGTTGTGGCGAGGCTGCATGAGTGATGGCTCGTTTGTGGTACATGTGGGCTGAGAGGTTTACTAGGGTTTTGTGTGTTGATCAGAAGGGTCTCACTGAATTGAAGGGTTTATGGAGATGTATGGGCTGTCGTTTTTATTAGGTCGATTGGTGAAGGAGTTTAAGGGTTGAATCTGTTTGTGTTTTTCGGTTGGGCTTTGTTGGATTGCCGAGTATGTTGATTAATGGGCTTGTGGCGTGAAGCGGTGAGGCAATGTGAGTGGGCAGGTGCGTGAGGGATGAGGGTTGTGAAGGGCTTATGCAGGGTTCTTGGTAAGGGGATGCGTGGAGGCTTATTACGTGAGGCAGGTTTAGGGCTTCCAAGGTGTGTTATTCTCTTTATTTCCAAGGGCTGCAGTGGTGTCCCAAATGGTGCGTGAAGATTGTTAGGTCATGAAGATCAGCTAGGGTTTATGGACGTGTGGTTGGAGGGTTGTGCTGATGGTCTTCTACCGAGGTGGCTGAAATGAAGTTGAGGCTGTGGGTGTGTGGAGTGGCTAAGCGTGACTATGGCTCACGTGTTGAGGAGCTGTGCGTGACTATGTGATGAACATGGCTTTGTGCGTTGAAGGGAGCTGATGACGTGAGGATGTGATGGTAGTGGCTGAAGATAGGTGGCGCTGAAGGTTTGTTTGTGGACAAGGGCTAATGACGTGAGGGGTGAAGAGTTTTTGGCTTGTTGTGGTGCGGCTGTGAGGGGCTTTTGGCAGTTAATGAGGCAGTGTGATGTTGTGAATTAGCTTAGGGTTTTGAGGGGTCGGAGAAGTGAGTGGCGTGAGGTTGAAGATGAGTCTTAGGGTTTCTGGTTTCTGGTTTTTGGGGGCTCAGAAAGAGAGAGAGCCAAACCAGAGGCTAGATTAGGGTTTGTGTTATATTTATATTGAGAGGGTATGGGGATTAGGGTTTCTGCATGTTTTTTAAAGGGAACAAAATCAATTAAATGATTATTTTATTAAAGGCAAAGAATAATTATAATTTGGGTGGGAATTTCTTAAATTAGGGGAGTGATTACTTGTTTTATGAAAAGATTTATTTAATTTTGGTATTAGTTTTAATTTAATTTAAATGGAATTAATTTGATTTAGTTTAAATGGATTTTATTTGATTTAGTTTAATTTCAATTTAGTTATTTAATTTAATTTTAATTATTTTTTAATTCAATTTAATTTGTGACATGTATTTTAAATGTTTTAATTATTTAATTTGTGAGATGTGATTTAATGGGTTTGGTGTGTTTTAAAATAGAGGTCCAACAAACGAACCCGAAGCGAAACAAGCGAGTTAAATCCGACCAAAATATCAATTTCCAACTTTACCCTTCCGACGTCCGTTTCCCGCGGCTTTCACAATCAAAGAGGTAGTGTCTCCATACGAGACTCATCATCGGGATTTATATGCAAAAATGCAGTGCCTACATGGACCATGCTTAAAATTGAGCCTCAAAATGCTTACTCATAAGCATTTTTCCAACAATCCCCCATATGAATGAAATTGGCGAAAACCGTCAAATAAAGATATTTTATAAAATATTTTATTTTGACCTAGAAGCGTTCAACGGTTCAACACCTGCATATGATAAGTAGGTCTCAACCTTTGAACCTTCCCATGTGAAAATACATCTCATTATTGGCTGACAGTGGACGCGATGTCATTGAACTGCACTGTCATTCATGTAAATGGAGAATATATATCACACATATATTTTACCTAACACATCTGAGTTCTCATTGTTATGTTCATTTTGGTCATGAACATCTACCTGGTTCTGCAAGAGTTTCTAAGACTTATGCCCCGTACAATTCCCTTTGAAGCGTCCCCACTTCTCTCTTACACATGTGATTTCTTATTTAAGAGTATCTCGTAATACTCTGCTCGGATTCCCGACGCATAAGAATCATTAAAAGCCTTTGCTTAACCTTTATCCATACGAGTATCACTGTTTCATTTCACCATAGGAATGGACTAGAGGGTAACCCCCACAGTGATCCAATTATGTCTTTTACGAGTAGGTTGTCTCATTGAACCTAGATCTTGGGATCTCCAGTCAACAATGTTGGGTTTTCCTTCGTAATAAACATTTATCTAATGGGCTTTAGTCTCATTCCCCTCGATGATTTCACAACTAACTCTCTATTTAACCATTTGGTTAGCGGATCCGCAATGTTATCCTTTGACTTTACATAGTCAATCGAAATAACTGCAGTAGAGAGTAATTGTCTAACGGTATTGTGTCTACGACGAATATGTCTAGACTTACCATTATACATATTGTTATGTGCCATTCCAATTGCAGATTGACTATCGCAATGAATGCAAATTGTTGGCACTGGTTTAGGCCAACTTGGAATATTCTCTAGAAAATTTCGAAGCCATTCTATTTCTTCAGCACACTTGTCTAATGCAATGAATTCTGATTCCATTGTAGATCTGGCTATCACAGTCTGTTTGGAGGATTTCCATGATATAGCTGCACCTGCTAGTGTAAACACATAGTCACTGGTAGACTTTGAGTCTTTCATGTCAGATATCCAATTAGCATCAATGTATCATTCGACTACAGCTGGATATCTATGATAGTGCAACCCATAATTACGAGTAAAACGTAAGTACCTAAGTACTCTCACTACTACTTTCCAGTGATTAACCCCTGGATCACTCGTATATCTGCTGAGCTTGTTTACTGTACAGGCTATATCAGGCCTTGTACAACTCGATAGATATATCAAACTCCCGATCACTCTATAGTATTCTATTTGAGATATACCATCTCCCATATTCTTTGATAGGTGTAGACTCACATCTAAAGGAGTTCTTTCCACAGCAGAATCATCATTGTTGAATTTACCAAAAATCTTGTCCACATAGTGCGACTGATCAAGAATAAGTCCATCTGGACTTCTCGAAATCTTTATTCCCAGAATGACATTTGCTAGACCCATGTCTTTCATATCAAACTTGGATTTCAACATATTCTTGGTGGATTTCACCATTTTAACATTACTCCCGACAATCAGTATGTCATCAACGTAGAGACATAAAATGACATAGCCAACTTCTGTCTCTCTGACATAAATGCATTTATCACATTCATTGATTTTGAAACCATTTGCCAACATGGTGTCATCAAATTTTATATGCCATTGTTTCAGAGCTTGTTTCAATCCATACAATGGTTTAACTAACTTACAGACTTTCTTTTCTTGTCCTGGAGCTATAAAGCCTTCAGGTTGTTCCATGTAGATTTCTTCATCTAAATCTCCATTCAGAAAGGCTGTTTTCACATCCATCTGATGTACCTCAAGATTGCGCAGAGCTGCAATCGCTAGTATCATCCTTATGGAATTTATTCTCGTTACAGGAGAATAAGTATCAAAGTAATCAAGACCTTCACGTTGTCTGTAACCTTTAATTACAAGTCTTGTTTTGTACTTGTCAATTGATCCATCTGCCTTCATTTTCTTTTTGAAAATCCACTTGGACCCTAAAGGTTTACATCCTGGAGGAAGATTCACTAACTCCCATGTGTGATTTTGTAAGATGGATTCAATTTCACTATTGATGACATCTTTTCACAAAGCACCATCAGCTGACCTTATAGCTTCGTTATAACTTTGAGGATAATTCTCTAGCAAAAAAGTCAGAAAATCTGGACCAAATGATTTTTCCATTCTAGCTCTTTTTCTACGTCTTGGTTCAAGTTCAACAACTTGTTGATCCTCTGTAACATTTATATGTTCTCGGTCCTGACTATCTTCAATGATAGTCTCATGTGTCCGTTTGTGCACATTTGAGTTCGAATTAGTTTTACAAGGAAAAACGTATTCGAAAAAGGATGAATTCCTTGACTCCATTATCGTATTCTTGTGAATATCTGATATATTAGACTTATGCACAAGAAATCGATAAGCATTACTGTTATGTGCATATCCTATGAAAATGCAATTAACGGTTTTTGGTCATATCTTCACCTTTTTAGGTGGAGGAATAACTACTTTGGCAAGACACCCTCACACTCGTAAGAATTTATAGGAAGGTACTCTTCCTTTCCACATCTCATAAGGAGTTTTCCCTGCTTCTTTCCGTGGTACCTTATTTAAAAGGTAATTAGCTGATAAGACAACTTCTCCCCACATATTCTGAGGTAAGCCAGAGCTGATTAACATAGCGTTCATCATCTCTTTCAATGTACGATTCTTCTGTTCTGCAATCCCATTGGATTGAGGTGAATAAAGAGCTGTGGTTTGATGTATGATTCCATTTGTGTTGACAAAGTAATTCAAAAGGAAAAACATACTCACCACCACGATCACTTCTTAACTCATTAATTCTTTTATTCAGTTGGTTCTCAACTTCATTCCTATAGAGAACAAATTTCTCTATAACTTCATCATTGCGTTTCATTAAATACACATAACAAAATCTTGTGCAATCATCAATAAAGGTATAAAATATTTATTACCGCCTCTCGATTGTATTGAATTAAAATCACATACATCGGTATGAATTAGATCAAGTGGTTCAGAGTTTATTTCAATACTATGAAAATATGATCTTGTTAGTTTTGCCTCAACACAAGTATCACACTTATATTTGTTATAAATTTTAAAATTGGGAATGTGATTCATGTTAATTAATTTCCGCAATGAATTAAATTAACATGTCATAATCTACCATGCCATATATTAGAGTACTCAACAATATAAGCAGAAGAACTAACTTTATTGATATTCTTGGGTTTAACAACCATTATATTGAGCTTAAAGAGCCCATCAGTTACATACCATTTTCCCTCATACATCCCATTTTTAGTTAAAACTGCTTTATCAGACTCGAACTCCATCCAGAATCCATGCTTGTTCAGAAGCGATCCAGACACAGATTCTTCCGTATTTCTGGTACATACAGAACATTGTTCAAAGTCAACTCTTTCCAGAGGTCATCTTCAGAATCAATTTTCCTTGACCTTCAATCTCAGATGTTGCCGAATTTCCATGTATATCTTTTCCCCGTTACCAGCAGGTCCAAATGAAGAAAACATGCTCTTTCCGAGCACACATGTCGAGTGGCACCAGTGTCAATCCACCACTCTCTTGGGTGAGAACCCACCAGATTCACCTCAGAAACCACAGCAGAAAGGTTAATGTCTGAAACATCTTGAGTCATGTTTTCCAGCACATTAGCCTCTTGTTTCTTTTTCTTTTTCGGCAGTCTGCACTCAGAAGACTTGGACCCATTTTGTCACAGTTGAAGCATCTTTCTGAAACTTGGATTTCTTGGAAACTCCTCCTTTAGGGCCCATCTTTAACCATTTGTTCTTGAGGTTCTTGTTTTATGGTCATGTTCGACAATATTTGCTTTAGCCTCATGAGTCATTTCTCTCTTGTCAGAAACTCGGTTATCTTCCTCAATTCTCAACTTAAGAACCAAGTCTTCAATGATCATTTCTTTTCGCTTATGCTTTAGATAATTCTTGAAATCTTTCCAACCAGGTGGTAGTTTCTCAATTATCGAGGCTACTTGGAAGGTTTCACTTAAACCCATCCCCTCAGCATGAATTTCTGCTAGAATAATATACAGTTCTTGTACTTGGCTTAACACAGTTTTGGAATCAATCATCTTAAAATCTAGGAAAACGGCCTACGACAAATTTCTTAGTACAAGCATCCTCAGTTATATATTTTCGATCTAAAGATTCCCAAAGCCCTTTTGCTGTTTTCATTCCGGCGTACACACTATACAAAGAATCACTTAGCCCATTCAGCACATAATTCCTACATAGGAATTCAGAATGTTTCCAAGCATCGATCGCACTGATCACTTGAATATCAGTCTCACCCTCTTTGGGTACATTAGCATATTCATTTAGAAACCTCGCAAGGTTCAACGTGGTCAGGTAGAAAAACATTTTCTGTTGCCACCTTTTGAAATTCTGACCACTGAATTTTTCAGATTTTTCCGCAGTAGGAGTGACATGGCTCACATGTCCAACAAGTTGTCTAGCCATAGAGGCAGCGACACCTTAGCCAGACACATCGGCTGCCATATTAAGCCCAGAGGCTGATGCAAGTTGGCCAGCCGAAGGGGCTGCCACTGCACTTTGGTCAGCCACGGGGGCTGCCACAACATTCTGGCCAGTCGAAGAGGCTGCCATATTCGGATCTACTATGTTTGGACTGATTTTCATATCCACAGAGTCGAATTATTTTAAGACTGTAGTTACAATTATTACAATTATTTCACGGTAATTGGGAAATTCAAATATTACAAATATTACAATTATCCTTGAGTAAACCCTGAAGGCCGAATCAGACCCACGGAGCAGACCCACGCACGAATCAGACCCTGAAGGCCGAATCAGACCCTGACAGCGCGAGGCTGAGAGCATAGGCAGACCCTGAGAGCGGAGGCAGAGGCGGATGAGCAGAGGCAGAGGCTGATGAGCAGAGGCAGAGGCTGGCGAGCGGAGGCAGAGACTGATGAGCAGAGGTAGAGGCTGGCGAGCGGAGGCAGAAGCTGGCGAGCAGAGGCAGAGGCTGATGAGCGGAGGCTGAGAGAAAGAGTTAGACCCTGAAATTGATGAAGTTGATCCAGAACCGAACCACTGCTTCTTCACTTTCCCGAGGCTCGTTGATGTCAACAATATCCTATAAACAAATTCGTCCCCTACCGTAGGTGCAGTAGAACGTGAGACGATTATTTCCCAGGATACAACGGAAAATCGAACGAGTATGGGCACCACCAAACCCCGGTCCTAACAAACCACAAAAGTGTTTGAACTCTTCAAAAAAAACAAAATGCTCCGAAAATTTCTTCTAATTTTCTGTCCTTAGTAAACAAAATCTGAGTATTGTTTTATATAGGAAAACGAAAACACAACTCATTTAAAGGAAATTAGCTGTTATGAAAATTCAAAAGGCTTGGAAAATTGAAGAGATTAGTAAAAATTCGGTTGGGCCGGGCCCGCAGATAATTTGGTCCGGCATTCGTGTACGCAGGTGCACACAAGCCAAGCTTGATTCACACCCCCCTCGCGCACGTAGAGAGAGCTTTCATCTTATAAACTCTTACCCATCTATATATGAGCAATCATATATAAGCAAATATTCCCTCTATAGCTTTCCCATATGGGACAATCTAACTTCT